>JABJVR010000035.1:5916581-5932241 GCA_025773905.1 Chitala chitala
TATTCAATATATCCTCAAATGTCACATATACTGCCTTTGACTATTTAATGATTTCTGGAAAAAAAAAAGAAAAGAAAAAAAAAACGTGGGCTCCAGACAAGTCTGTAATAGTTTAAAGTGTGAGGGTCAGTGTCCACCTTATTAAGCTGAGGTCAGATGGCAGATAGTTTGAAAAAGCCAGAAAGAGGACCTGCTTATACTTCTGATAATTATTTTCAGGAAGCTCCCTGTAAGAAGGGTAAGGTATTCTTTGAGAATTTAAACTGCAAAATATTATTATGTAGTTGTGGAACTGTAAGAGCAGTGCCCTCTCTACCAGTGTGAAATAGTTAGAGTTAGATTTTATCCTTTCTGAGTGAACACTGGGAACTGACAGCAAATGAATGACTGGCAGGTACAAACTATGGGGCCAACAAACCCCTAAACATATTCTCTAAAAGGTCCTTACACTAGGCAAATGTGAATAAAAAAAAGCTTGTCCAAAATATGTGAGCATGTGTTTTGTCCAGTGACTCCTGTTTTCTGGCTATTTGAACAACTTCAAGCTCAGTTGGCTTAAACAGTGAACACTGGTCTAGCATGAAAAACCCAGGTTCACGTTTCAGTTGGCCATGTGTTTTCGGTTCATTCAGTTTCAAATGAATTTGGTTATATTTCAGTTGTGATTTACATCCAATTGTAACGGTAGTAATACTGAACATTTTTATACAGACATCACTGTTACATGTACATAAACACAAGTGGTTTTTGATTGCATTGTCGTTTTGAGTTACTCTGTTTAATTTTGAGTGAACTACAGATCTAATGAAATCAGAATCGTAATATATTCCCAAAGTGGTTTTGCAGGACGTCAACTTAGCTCCACTGCTAAATAAATTAATTTAAAAATATACAACGATAATGTAGGCATTGTTCTGCAAACTAGCCTTTGTCTAACAAGATCCCTAACATACATATTTGGCTTAACTACATAGTTTTATGTGTAGTTTGCTTGTGCTGCGTAAAGCAACTAAAATGATTTTTTTTTTTTTGCCTTTGATGTGGGAATCTCCTTGTAGGCACAAATTTGTTGCTTCAGGAAATAGTAAACCTGGGGGAGTATAAGTGAGCCTTTCAGCTAATGCTAATGGTGATGTTACTATAGCAGCATGTTATCGTTCTTTATTTATTAAACCATTCAATACAGTACTGAGTGAAATTAATTCCCTTAGTAAACTTAAAAATTATACTATTTTTCCATTCTAACACACTAAGAGTTCTTTGTTGTACTTCTGAAATTAACCTAGTGCCAGTTTAGAGAAAATTTTAAATTGTAATTGCCCTATACATTATTTTATTTAGTTACTTAACAAATATCTTATTCTACCATAAACCACGAGCGAATATCTTTTTCTACCATGAATGGTGTAATGATATTCACTAGCAGCATGCTTGTGGCAGGATAAAATAAAAATACTAACACTGAGAATGCAGCGTCAAGCACTAACAGCATTTGTCTTATTGTGTGCTGAATAATACCAACAGAATTTTTAATGTTTGTTTTGCTATCAATTTTGTGTAAATTTATATACAAATTTTTGTTAAAAACAGAATTAAAGCCACTTAAAATAATTAAAAAGTGGAGCTTGAATGCTTAGAATGGTCTGAATGCTTCACGACATGCATTACCATAAAACGATGCTCAGCCTAGACATGTCAACACTGCCAGTGTTTCTCATTCAAGAGTGATCACCCTACACACATCCTAATAGTTTGGTGTTCCAGTTATTGCAGTTATTTTCAGACTCGTGTTTTTTTTTAACCAGAACATGATGTACATGCTGTAGTAAATGGAAAAAACAAGTAGGACAATTTTTCAACTTTTTTGTGATATGGGAATAGCAAGCAAAAAAAAAAAAGGCCACTCATAACACCACAATATTTAAGTCAATAATTTATTTATTTATTTTTTCAAGTTTTTTTGAACGGTAAAACGACGTTATTATCGTCAGCATTCCTAGAGCAGCGCAGCGCCGGAATGTGTGTTTGTGTTCCATCTGAGAAGCACAAGATAACGTTTGTGTGGGGGAACAGCATGACAGTGAAGTTATCACAGCTCGTGTATTTAATTGCTTTTTCATGGAAGACTCATACAGCCAATTAAATATCTCATCATAGTCTTCATTCTGACCATTGGGTGTGGAACTAAGCCTGTGAATTGCCTCCATTTCTAATCCAGTTAAAGTCTGACAGCACAGCCTGTTCAAAGCTTCTCAAAAAAGGAGAGAGAAATTAAAGGGCATATGGTATCCTTTGATATGCATTAGACTAATAGTAATCTAAGTAAGGGGGGTGCTTAAGTGGATATAAACAACAGTTTGACGTTTGACAAGTTTCTGCTTAAATCTGGCATCCATAGTTATCAAGTGCAACAAGCATAAGATGTTTTATCCCAGATGTCATTTGGTTGCTATTTATGGGCAAAGTTCACAATTCTTACCAAAGTCTCTGACACACTTAGTAGTCTACCCTCACTCTTAGGACAGTATGTTTCTGGGGATTCTGGGATTCTGCCCAATTCATTCTAGTCCCTAATGAGATGTCAGAAAAATGCGGTTTCATAAGTTCAGTCATGTTGGATTTGTCTCTATATAAGAAACACCTTCTGTACACTTCCCACTGAACATAGGCAGAAAGGAAGGCAGGAGGTATGTGTGTGCTGATAGCACCGTAGCACTGTTGCTGACCTTCAGAGGTTGTCAAAGTGTGAACCATTGACTGGCCAGGAAGATGCCAAGGTTTCCCCTCCTTGCAAATGAATGACAGCAGGACATACGAATGACAGCTCAGACTGTAACTCTTCCCACGAATCAGTGCCTTGACTGTGGTGTCCTGCTGAAAAGAATACCTGCAACCTAGGATCCTCAAGGGGACAGAGGTCTGCTGTTGACTGATGAGTAGCCTTGAGTCTGAACATCTCGAGGCTGCACCTGCACTTTCTGGTTGTATGATTTTCTTCTGTTTCTTTGTGTTTCGTTTTTTTCCTGTCGGTAGGTCTGCATGGGAATGCATACTGATAAGTATGAGGTGAAGCCCATCGTAAGTCGTGGTTGAACTACAGAGGAATGCGTCAGAGCCTGCGGACCTTGTGCAGGTGAAGAAAGTGGCTTCCTGCGGAGCTTGTACGATGGTGTCTGATGAAATCGAGACCATTAACTGAGTGGAGCTTTTCACCTTGTTGATGGGTGTTAGGAAGTGGCACTGAATGCCAATGAATGGCAGATGACCTAAAGGCATGAAAATTGGGTAATAACACCTGGAACAAGCCAATGTTAACCCATAGCTGCTGGCTCTAAATCCGAACCATCTCAATAAAATAAAAACAACAACAACAACAAAAAACCCTCTGTAAAAGCCTAAGCATGAAAAAATGAAGAGAAACATGGATTATTCTTATCATTTCCTATGAAGAAGGGTTGATTTTTAATGATGACAATAATAATAATAATAAAACCAAAACAAAACTAAAAATCGAAACAGGGAACCAAAACTCGCTCAGCTAACAAACCACAGACCACAGACTCACTCTTTGCAATGACCAAGCAAAACCCAAAAGAACCCAATACAGAGCAAAAAAAATGCAGCAGAATACAATAAACTGACTGGGCAATAATAAATGAAATAATTATTAGGTGACAGAGCCTCAAAGAATGTAGCTGAAGGAAGCTGTCTCTGTGGGAAGGCCCATAATGGTGTGACATTTTAATGTTTTTAAAATGGGATAATATTTCCAAAACTCCAGCTGACAGCTTTTCATAATAGGCACTCTTAATTATTGCAAGATGAATCTGGACAGATATAACACACTATCACATGCTATTCATAGCATAACACATAATAATTAAGTAGCATCTATTCCATTTTCTTTGTGTATCTTGATCTTTTGTTTATTTTATAAAAGTTCAAATTGCATTATCAGCATCAGCAGTCCCAATGATGGCTATGAAATGCATATCACACAGAGGTCTGAGTGGTAATACCATTTACCTGTTTATGCCAAAGAAACTTGCAGTTCCTTCTGCATATATAACTGGACAAGTTGCTTTGATATTAACTTAATCTGCTTTGGATTCTCAGAACGGTTACATATTTCTGGCCAGTACTGTGCTGGTTGGCAAAAAATCCATAAACCTGTTTTACAGCATCATAGGGATAAAATGCTTGTAAAATGTAATGTACTTAATTATAGGCCGTTATGTCCCTCTCACGACCAGCGTGTCCCTCTTCTGTATGCAGAGCTGAGCTGCAGTTATTGTGGGCTGTGAGGCTGTGCCTCCTATGGACTGACAATGAGCCCATAACCTGCAGCAGAGGTGCACACGTGCTGGTACTGAGAGTCAAGCAGCAGTTATGCACAATCTGGCCCGCATTCCCTGTTCTATCAGAAATTACGGGGTACCATATACTGCAGCTGCTCATTAAAATGAATTTTCACATGCAAGACATTAGTCAGGATACCTTATTTCTTTTTGTCATTCCAGGTAAGGATGTAAAATGCTTTTGCATGAATAATACTTAATTCTTAATTTGATTAAAATTAAACATGAATATATTTAAATGTATGACATTAGGTAAACGTGAAGGATACAAAACAAATGACAAGATTAAAAACCGAAGCTTAGCAGAAGTACTCGTGCTAGCTGAGCCCCAGCAGCACCTACAGCAGCGTACTGGTTGAGAGGTCAGCCCCCGCCTTCAGGCACCAGCTAAGGGTCACTGATGATGATGATGGGTAACAGATTAAGGTATGACAACGAAGGACACTTGCCCATTGGATTATAACATTGTTTGTCCGCTAAACAGTTTATATAGCTTTTTCAACATGGTACTGCATAGGAATACATATGAAAGTTACAAAAAAACTTCAGGAACTCCAGGTACTATAAAAACACACTATTCAATGCACTAGCTGTTTTTATGGTCAAGGTAAATATGTTCTATAGTTAGCCATCAGTAATTTGTAAACTTTTTCCCAACTTTTTGATTTTTACACACAAAAATCTAATTACATTATCCAGGCGGGCAGCACAGTGGTTCAGTGGGTAGCACTGATGCCTCAGAGCAACCTGGGTTGTATCTTCAGATTTAGCTCTGGCTCTGCATGTAACTTGAATACACTCCCTGTGCATGCATGGGTTTCTATGGGCTTCTCCCACAATTGAAATCCATGCTGTTCTTGCAAATTTGTTACTCTAAATTGCTTGTATGTGTGGCGATGCCCTGTGGAGGAATGCAGTCTTTCTATGTGACATACGCTCCCTGATCCCATACAGTTCTTAGAAAGACATGGCTGGACCACTGAGTTCTAAAGAAACGCATGTATGAACAAGCTGTTGACTTGATTCATGCTTATAAAACATAAGACTTGTTTAAGACTATGATACTGATAAATGCTGTCAAAACTATTAAATTCAAATGACCTAATGCCAACATCAAAGTGGTCTTATTGTAAAGTTACATAGAAGAGGGAAATTGTGCTTAGAACAGGGCTTTATCAATTGCCAGGAAACCATTGTGTGAAGACGTTACCTATGGTCTTTTTATTCTCCAAACCCCAAATTAGTGTGATTTCAAAGCCTGAATGTCTTTTCACAGGTAGATATACTTCCTAGTCTTTTCTTGATCTTGAGTGACAGTTAATTTGACAAGCAGCAAATTGCTGATATGGGCAGTTAAGTATAGTACATGTTAAAAAAAACAGAATGCCCCCAAAAGAGAGCTGTGGAATTCAGAATTACCTTACAATTGTACTATGAGTCTCAAGCCTGTATTGCTGTTTGTTGGGATCGCAGTCACCACTGACAGGCACCATCTGGGCAGTCCCTTACAGTGATGTTTTCCATGGTTCTCTTTGAAGTTTTCAGTGCAAAGTCATGAGGGAATCTTTTAGACGGTCTGTACACAACCAAGGCTGTCTGTCCAAACAAGCTTTTCTCAGAAAATGTTTCTGTTTTATGTCAGCTGTTTACAGTTAATCACCTCCATACTGATGACACCAATTTTCAGTTTAGGACACTTTAATCAGGAAGCTGCCTCATTTTCCAAATATAATTTTGGTTAATGCCATGCAAAAATGTTAACAGCCAGCATCTCTCCAGTCCGGATTTAGGTCTGTGAGTCATCTCATTGTAGAGGCAAAACTTAGAAATTTGTTACATGAGGTAACATTAAACAATACTCATTTACACAATTATCTCATTTAGCTGCTTTAATTTGGAGAGTTAATAGCAAATGTACAGTGTAAAAGTTTTGTGACACTCAAAAAATGTATAACCTGCATCTAAATTTCTTTTGTATTCCTGTGCCAGCAAAGCACAGTTATGTAATTTTATTGACTGACTCAGAAGAACTCTATGTCATTGTTGCATAGATAAAGATGAGTCACCATGAACATGGCAAGAATCAAATGGGTAGGGGGTTTGAGACTGCTTTAACCATCACTCATCAAAAATGTTTTCGTTATCAATTTTAGAAAAAATACTTTATCCTAATAAGATACTATATTATTTTTCTGTTTTTATCAATTTACCCCTTACAGCATCAAACATCATGGCTTAGTTGCAAGTTACCTGTTTTATTGGTGATTGTGTTTTAATGGCATTACTGAAAAGATATTTAACTACTTATTATGCACTACCTGCCGAAAGTTTTAGTTTTTCCAGTTTTTACAGAAATGTAAGCTGTTCAAGTCTAGTAAGTAACCTGAAATGGTAAGCGGAAAAAAACGTTTAGGTTAGCAGAAACTGAAAAATTATGTACATTTCAGTTATACAAAAAGGCTTTTTTTTAGGTTACTTTATTAATCCCAGAGGGAAATTGCTTTTTTGCATTTAACCCATCCCCTGAGGAGAGTAGTGGCCTTCCAGCCACATGTAGTGCTCTGGAAGCCAGCGCTGAGTGTCTTGCTCAAGGACACAAGTGGCTGTACTGGGATTTAAACCAGGAGGCTTCTACAGCCCAGCCTGACATTCTACCCATTGAGCCACCAGGTCCCGACATATTTTTTCAGTGAAGATGTAATGGGGTAACAACTCGCAGTTGTTCTGCAGGAATGTAATGAAATTAAGCCATGAAAATTTATGCTAATAATTCCTACAGGTGCCCCAGCTTTTTAATTACTTACAAGCCCTCTGTTTGTATAAAAGCTTTGTTGGAACAGATTGTGTTACTACACCCTCTTAAGCAATATTTGGACAGTATTGTACTGATGGAAGTAGTATATTTCTCTCAAAATGGTGAGAAAATGGCATTAACAAAAGAAGACAAACTGACCATTATAAGCCTTAAAAGTGTAGGTCTTTAAAGAATTTGCAAAGAAAGCCATGGTATCAGTGAGTACAGTTTTCTACACCATCAAAAGGCACTTGGAAACTGGAGGAAACTCTGACAGGAAAAGGTCTGGTAGATCCACAGCCACAACAGAATCAGAAGACAAGTTTCTGAGAATAAACAGCTTGCGTGACAGGTGGCTCACAGGACAACAGTTTCAAGCACAGCTTAACACTGATCAAAGTGAGCAAGTTTCAGACTCAACTGTGAAGAGAACAATTTGAGCTGCAGGTTTTAGAGGTCACATGGCAGTAAGAAAGCCATGGCTAATATGGCAAAATAAGAAAAAGAGGCTTGCCTGGGCCATGAAGACCAATGATTCAAAATTTGAGGTCTTTGGTTCATCACGCAGGGGTTTTGTTTTTTAATTTCCATTTTAGGAAGAATGCCATGAGTGTGTTTGGCTGTTATATCTGCAAAAAGTGGCTACTTTGATGAGTAAAAAATTTTGATTACATTTTCTTACAGAAAACAATTCCATGATTTCTTTTAGATGTCCAATTTTTTTACGCAGTAAAATTAAACTGTGTAAATTTTAATAAAATCTAAAAAAGTGTGTGTTCTAAAACTTTTGACCCATAGTGTATTTACTGTCTATAAGACTGTTTAAAACATTAATTTTAAAGCTGATCTAAAAAAAATTACAGTTGATTGAATGGAAAGACCACAGTGATCATGGCGGTGAAGAAGCAGGTTAGAGTTCTGGTATTCTACGTTCAAGCATCTCATTTTCCCCTTTCCTTTGGCAGGGAGCTGTTAAGGTCTGTGCCAAATCAAAGTATCATGGAAGTGTATGGGTGTGCTAAGGCTTAATGTTTTGGGCTGAGCGTGTGACAGACGAACGCACTTAAAGAGAGATCAGAAGGCCCGGGATGTCATGGAAAACAGGATGTTCTCAAACATGTCACATTTGGTGCAACAGGGTTGCCAGACAAATGGGAGCTCATTTTCAGTGGGGATGAACAAGTTGGTATGATCAGCAAAGGCAGAGGCACTTCCCATGTGATAGCTTAGCTTAAATCATCGCATGCCCCTCTAGACTGTAACCATTTAATATAGAATCTGGCATTAACTCCACTTAATGCAAATTAAAAACTATTTATGTTTATACTTTACTTTAGTAAAACCACACACACACAGATGGGTAAGTGAAACCTGTTAAATGTTAATAGAGTTTTTACTTCAGTTACTTTCGGAAGTGGCTGAAGAATTAATTGTATCTAATGATTTGTTTATTTATTTTTTAGCTTTGTCAAGGAATATTGTAGAGGTTGTTTAGCACTGGACTATAGGTGATGCAAATGTTCTATACAAATATTTGCTTGTGTGGAACATATGCTTTTACTAATGTTCAGTGTGTCTGTGTTTATATAACTTGTCACCTAGGCTGAACTGCATGCTTAATCACAGGATTCTGGGAGGCCAGGTGTTTTGGAGACCAGATTAATTTTGTCTGTGTCTGAAGCCTGAGAAAAAAAGCAGCCTTGTGAGCTCCCTACAAATACAATGCTGTCTCCTCACCATGACTTCACGCCACCAGGCTAGGCTAGCACGATATTCTATACATCTCATCACGGGGCAGTATCTTCATCCCACAAACTTGGGCAATCTTAGAAAACACAAACTCTTTCAATTACTTTATTTGAAGAAATCACATTGAGATAAAAAAAGCCTTACATTAGCCCCTCAAGGTACTCTGGTTCCAAATGGACAATAGAGCAGAGAATCAAATACCAATGAATCATTAATTTGGCAGAAAAAGCTCTCTATTTTAGTCACTTGAACTGCATTGTACCTCTCCCTAAAACTGTTGACCTACTTAATACTCATTTCATTCATTCATTCATTCATTTTCAAATAATTTATCCAGTTCCTTGTCATGGAGGGTTGGGGCTCAAGCCTATGACAGAGAATGAAGCTGTACTGTGGATGAAGCATTACAATACAGGACACTCGGGCATTTTCAAAAGTCACAGTTATGGAGCTATGAGACAACAACAGTAATGCTACCCATTGAGCAACCAAGCCATGCTTAAATGCATATTCAGTAAAATAAAACTGCAAAACAAGTTGTTAGTGAACCTTGATGACTGGTAATGTTTCTAAAGCAAGAGTTAAATAATTAAATGAGATGATTATATAAAAGGTGAAAAAGTATTTTTAAACAGCTGGCAACTATGAACATTTTAACACAGAGGCTTTCAGATGTGCAGTGAATTTCAACTTCATGGAGAACAATGACAAAGATGGAAATTTCTTGTTTCTTCAGTATGTTGGACTGCCGGTTGCTGCTATTTGACAGACTTACACTTGCTGTTCATCTGTCCGTCCTTCTATCCATCCATCCTCCCATTACAACCCATTATAGGGCACTCAAACACTTGCTTAAAATTGGAACGTTAGCATTTAGCATGGCAGCTACTTGCAATAAATCTGTCCTGTTTTTAAACTCCTTCCTCATTGGTGAATATTTTACAGTAATATGAATGCAATGTAAAACTTTTGTGTACACATTTTTTTTTCTTTGTAAACTCTATGATAAAGAAGACATGATGGGAAAGCAATAAGAATTTTTCTTGACTTTGCTGAATGACCTTGGAGTTTGTCAGGAAGCGAGCGTGCGTGCTACGCCACACATCAGTCAACAGCGTTTCACAGACAGTGCAGTAATAGCATGAATAAGTAAGATTAATCACAATGTGGCGTGCAGACTCACACACTGATACCAGGCTGTGGGGAGAGGGAAAGTAATTTAAACATCCCACATCAGGCTCCAGCCATTGACAAGTTGTCAGCCATAACTGGCAGCATTAAGTGACTGTATCATTTGTCTCATTGCTAAAGTCAACAGTGACTAAAAGCAAAGGCAGGCAAAACACAATCCATTCTGTCTTTATCAAGCAGGCTTCAAGAAGAGCCTAGAATGCTCCACTGGAATGAGTAAGAAAGCATGGATGTTAATTCAGCAAACTGGCTCGTCACCTGCTACAGTACCTAGACAGCAAGGGGTGTAACCAACTAAGCAGATATCCGTGTGACCAGATGTAGCCAGTGACTTGCTGTTGCAGATCATAATCTCTTACAAAAAAATAGCTTTTTTTAAGTATATAGATATTTATTGACAAGCCAACTATGGTACTACACCGTTAATGCATAATAAGGAGTTGTGTCTATGGACAAATGCCAATAATTTTCAAAATGTGCATTGACAAAAAAGTATTTTAAGGCAATATAAATTAAATAATGAGTAAAGTAATGAGATGAATATATGTTTCAGACATCAACAATGTTAATCCTTTGTACCAATCCATCTTCATTTCTCTTCAGAAACAGAATTTTAAAGTTAAAAGTGAAAGATTATGTGAAATCAATGTATGGCCCCTTTTGGACAGTGAAGTGACTTATTGATTGAAGTCCAACTTAATTGTTCCTGAAAGTACTGCAATTCGTGTTATAAATGTGGCAGTAACATGTATATATATTGAAATAAAATTTATGTTTCCAAACCTTTTTGTTAAGGATTATTTCTTGTTAAAACATGTCCTCAGTTTTTTATAATAATTTAATCTGACAGTCGGGAAATTCATCTGTGCATTTAACTCAACCCCCAAGGAGGAGCAGTGAGCATCCTTTTTTCAGAACCTGGAGTGCTAGCATGGAGTGTCTTGCTCAGGGACATACCAGGTGACTGGGCTGGGAAATTAATCGGAAGACTTCCGCATCCTGGCCTGACACCCTTCCCGCTGGGGCACCAGGCCACTTGATTAGTTCTGACCAAGTAATTTCATTGGACAAAATATATTTCATGAGTGCTGATATATAGTATAACAGCACTGGGACATTTAACTATATGTGTCACTCCGCATCACAGGTTGCACTAATTATCAGTCTTGAGAGCAAAGGTACATTGTAATGAACTATGCCAAAACAAACTATTTGTGTTGGTGGAACAAAATAACTGATTAAATAAACAAACAAATCATAATCCGTTGTCATTTATTACTGTCAAGTAATTAATGGTGTTTGTAGAACTGTTGTATAAAAACAATATTATACTCAAGGTAATATTGTTTCAGGTGACTGGTGGCCTGGAGCCTAGGGTACAAGGCAGGGGACACTCTGGACAGGGCATCAACCCATCACAGGGTGCATATACACAACCAGTTAGGGCTATGCTACCTGTGAGATAAGTTTGCCAGGAGGCTGCAGTAGTATCTGTGCAAACTTTGTTTCCATAGTACAATCGTATTTACATGAGTGATGTATACCTCAAGGATTAAACATCACCTGTTAAATTCATAAAGTACTTTATTGTAGCATGAATATAGTGCATACGTACAATAGTAACATAAAGTCTGACTTAAGTTCTGTATGACTTAGATTGGTTGTTGGAACAGATTCTGTCACATCTAGGATCTTAACTCCATTGCATTGCATGAAAGTTTGAATGACTTTTCTGTAAATTGTCTGTCATTCACTAACAAGCCAATTTGCCAACATAATGTATGCAGTGTCTTGTAAAAGTAATCTGTTCTTGTTTTAAAATGTTGTTTATTTATAGGTGATAAAGGCAGTTCAGGTACCATTTTTATTGCAAAGTCATATGGTCAAACAGTGTAAAGGAAAACTACTGAACTATGCTGCTTGCATATAATCAGACCCTGTATTGTACTACTTCAAAATGCAGAGAAAACATAAACTACCTTAATGAGGATGCCCATTCATATTAGCACTGGTCTTTACCTGTATAACAGGGAAGAAACGGCTTCCATTTATTGTACTCTATTAAAAACCCTGGTCTTTGTAGGGATTATTTGTCTAACAATGAAAATGAAGCAAATGCATGAAAATAAATAAAACAGAATTAAAAAAAAGTAAAAAATGGAATTATACAAATAAACAGGAAGGAAAAATAACATGGTATTGAGCCTTCATATTTCGCAGAAAGCACTGCTAACTAAAACATCTACATTTGGATTGTGCTTCAAGGTTAGCCTAATCTAAGAGCAGTCCCTCCAAATTATACAATCTCAATCTGAATGAGACCATAATTTGTGAGAGATGCTACTATGAAGCAAGCAACCGTTCAGAAAGAGTTTAGTGGCAAACCACAAAGCAAAACTGCATCACTCCAAAACTGCATCACTGCATCACTTCACATTCTGAATACTGTAATACTGACCTAAATGTGAGGGTAGAAAGAAAAAAAACCATAATTTAAAGAGTATCGCAAAGCTTTGAAACTTGACATGTAGCAACAAGATGTTTCTGCCAACACAAAGGGAAAAATGTAGTTTTTTTTTTTTTTTGGTGAAGCGAAAGTCTACCTGTCCACATACCAAAAAACACCACCCCTACTATGGTGTATAGCAGCAACAGCGTCATGGTCTGAGGTAGCTTTTCACCACCAGAAACATGGCATTATGTTAGAACAGAAGGAATAACACACAGTGCAAAATACAGGGCAGCATTGCCAAAGAACCTCTCTGGTTGTTACAAAATGCAATTCCAGAATGGCTCAAGAACAGAAGGAGGACTGTCCAGCAACGGCCCTGGCAAAACCCTCGTCTCTGTCCAGCTAAGAATCAGTGGCACGGCTGAACAACATGAGAGGAATAAGCTTTAGTGAGTGTGAGCATGGAGAGCTGATACCTGCTCACCCTAAAACACAAAGCTGTTATTTCTGCAAACAGAGACAGCAGAATATGAGGCAGCAGATAAGAGCAAGAGCAATTACACACTAGCGGTTCGCTTTTAACACTGACATACTGTATTAGCGGTGTAAGGTGAACCTGCTTTGGACTTGGACGTTGACGTAAGGGATGTTTTATCTTCCTGTTCATCCCTAGCAGTGTTTCTCACGTTCATCATGCCAGCTCCTGTACATTTTTTCTCATTTAAAACATCACATTTGTTTTGCTTCTCTGAGGCAAGGTCATAAACGTAACCCTAAGAAAATTTGATCTCCGTAATAGAAATTTGTGGTTTGTGAAGGACGGTGCCTCTTTCCGCTCATCAGATTTCCTCGACAATGTAAATGGCTAAATGGCTACCCCACTAATGAGGGTCTGAAGTATCAAAATTGCATGGAGAAATCCATAAGTCCGTTAATAATCATTTTGCATTACAGCAGTCATCCAAGAAGGCAAGAATACTGATAAGCCAATATAGATGTACTTGATATGTCAACCAGCTTTGATTTTTTTTTATCTCATTATGAAATTAATGCACAGGAACCAAGGATCAAATTCTCAGAGCTGCTTTTGCCTTATTCACAATGTGCAAAACCTGGACAGAACCAGAGACGATTTCTGTGCAGACTCACACTTCGCTGATCAAAGTCAGATTAATTCTTTCCATTGAACTGCATCACTTCAAATATCAGGTGCAGTTTGGTGTTACACAGTGTGGAACACTATTACCTGGCTACCATCTGCTCCATTATAAATGCACAAATGAGATTTCACAGAAAGTTTTCTAGGAAACCAGTGTGAATCTTAACTCCAACTTTTGTTTTTCTATTTTATTGAGCACGTCTAAAGTGTGTTTGCTGCATTCCCTTGATAAATGTCATTTTGCCCATTGAGGTACATCTAAACAAAAAAAAAAAAAAGCACAGTTCATGGACAGCAAAATAAATAAAATCAGACACAACAGTCGTACAGTGTAGAATCCCCTTTTTACTAAATGGTTGCAAATGAATTTCTATGTACAATCTTTCTCAGAATTTATTGACCTCAAGGGTTCAGTCCAATAAGGCCTGTAAATGGATCGACCTTCAATAAAAACCAGCATGCTGCAGCACTCTCTTGCTGAACAGGAAACTTACTTTTTTGGAATTAAATGGACAAGTGTTAAACAGACAGCTGAAGAAGACAATTCCAGCCGCTCTGTCCATTTTGTCAGTCCCGTAGTTTAATAGTGAGTCTGAAAGTGAGCCATATGCAGTGAGCGAGTGTGCATCTGGCGCTCAACGTTCAAGGCAGACTGTCAAAGCAGAATTTATCAGCGCTTTCTTCAGCAGCCATTTACACCAGCTCTCATGCTGACATTAAAGTGCCTGTAGAGGTTCCAAATGTAATTTTACATATGGGCAAACTCTGGTACACAAGAAACGGGAAAGCGAATGTTGCAGGAAATACGGAGTTAATTTGATTTAATTAATTTTGACTGAAAGTCTTTCGTGGGATCTCCCTGAAGTAAGGGATTGACAGTGGAGGGCTTGATAAAATACATTTCCAATTGAAAGTGATGGACCGATGGACCATAACCTGGAGATGCCTTCAGAAGCTGCATGCTCAGGTCCTTCTTTTTATTGAAACATCTGTTTTTTCATGCATGAGGGGAAATCTACATAACCCTTCGGTTTTCCCAGAAAATTGTTAATATTAGTTTTTTTAGTTATATTTTTTATGTAAAAATAATGTGGCTTTCTTTTACTTGACTGAACAGTCAGTATCTCTGTGTGAAGAAAATGTCAGAAGAGCTACAGCGTACCTTAATTGTATGACATTTAAATTTCTGGATCACGATGTCTTATAAATGAGGTCACTGATGTTATGTTGTATAACTATTGCAAGCATGTTTGCAGTTCAAAACACCTTAATTGGATGTATGGCCGGAGGAGCTAGGTGTACTATTTTAAATATGAGGAGAAAACAGGTATGCTAACTGTGGTCTCTGAATTACACAGAGAGGCTGAGGATGACAATACTAATATTATACACCTTGTCATGCTACAAGAACACATTGGGTAATGCAAGAACTTGCAAAAATAATTTGTAACGTCACACACTAATTGTCTGTTCTCTTGGGAGGTGTTTCTAAGCAGCAAATGAAAATAATTGTACTATGTAATATTTTAACAACTTACCCTAAATAATATGCCAGGATTTTGCTAATTGTTCTGACTTGCTCATACAGTATTATGCCTTTAAGTGATAATGAAGGTCATTTGGGGCATTTTTACCTTTGAATTTCATTAAGTCACTTGTTTTCTGCTTGTTCTGCACAGGGCCACAGGGGGCCTGGAGCCTCTCCCAGTGAGCTTAGGGCACCTGGCAGGAGATACCCTGGATGGGGTGCCAACCTATCACAGGGCACAATCACACACATACATCCAATTGTACACTACTGGCAATTTGGAAACACCAAGCAGCACACAATGCATTGTTTTTGGAATGTAAGGGGATAACAGTGCTAACCAGTGTGCCACTGAATTTGTGTGTGTGTGTGTGTGTGTGTGTGTGTGTGTGTGTGTGTGTGTGTGTGTGTGTGTGTGTGTGTGTGTGT
>JABJVR010000035.1:5935532-5957785 GCA_025773905.1 Chitala chitala
TGTGTGTGTGTGTGTGTGTGTGTGTGTGTGTGTGTGTGTGTGTGTGTGTGTGTGTGTGTGTGTGTGCGTGCATGCATGCAATTTGTTTAATTTATTTCTTTATTTTTTGACATTTTGAATGAAAGGGCTGGCAAGTTTATTCACTGCAGGTTATATTTTAAAGGTCCAAATTTAAAAGAGGAAGATGTGACTACGTTTTAGTGTATACTAAAATAATTAATTATCAAAAATGCTTTTGAACAGAACGGTTCTGAAACGAGCAAGAGATGAAAGCTTCATTTTATTACCATTACAGTTTGATCTTATAATTTTTTAAATTCAGTAATATGATTGCCATTATTAAATGCCAGCACCAAAACACATATTATTTTTGACAGGCCAACAACTTACAACGTAGAGCCGTATTATTTTTTTCAACTGCAATGGACTGTGGAGATTAAAGATGTTTAAATACAAACTTTCTTGACAGAATTCTGTTAAACATTATTTCTTTGAAACCTTTTGCCAAATCCCTACAAATAACATGAGACATCCAGCGAGGTCTTAAGAGAGCTGTGATTGTATTGGGATTTTCATCTGACAAATCCTTTTGTGGTTCAGGATACTTAGACGGTCAAGGCATATTTCTTTTGTAACAAAAGGCAGCGGTTCTTCAAACAGAGGAGAATAACTTTTCATCGTCATTCTGTAGACACAGAGCATAAAAATATCCTGTAGCTCACATGGGTTAGTCTCAAGGCAAAGGTCTTCTTAGGCATATGCACTATTGACCACTTGTCACACTGACATGGTAAGTAAAAGAACACATTACCTCTCTGATGCATCAGCAAAAGCCAGAACTATCTGGGCAATTCATTGATCCTTTGACCGATGGGCGTCACCCAACACTGAGCACTTAGCTGTAATCTTATGAGACGTCACTTCGTTCCACCATTTACATTTCCCTGTTGGAGGTTTCCAGAAATCTTGCAGAGATAGGAATGATGTTTTTGAGAGACATGCAAAAGTGCTCCTAGGCTACCTTGAACAGTCACCAATGTCTATTAGCTAATATCTAATACAGAAACAAGGCTGAGTGTATTATTTTTATCGAATTAGTTACAATAATTAGCTTTTTTTTTCTTCATCATGTGATTCCCTGAGAAGGTGAGATCAAGGCAGGGTGGTGTTTTCCCAGGGCCTACTGAAGACTTTCCTCAGGCAGTGTTTGTGCTGCCTGGAGTATGTTCTCCCAAGGGAACACTAAGCTCCAGGCTTTCTCCGCACTCATCTTTCAACTTTTTCTATGAATTTATGATCATGCTTTGGGCTGTTTAACCTCCCCTCCCCAGAAATCCAAAGAGAATCATTTACACTGTACGCCGTGCATAGCATCAATCACTTCTGTGTGCTCATGCTTGTGTGCGTGCATGTGCATTTATGTGTATGTGTGTGTGTGTGTGTGAGAATGCATGCATGTATGCATTTATACATGCTTTGTGTGTGTGTGTGTGTGTGTGTGTGTGTGTGTTTGTGTGTGCATTCTTAAGGGTAGTATGTTTTAGAGGGTGCTTGTCCAAAGTGAATGCAATCAGGAATTCCATTTGTGATCTGCATTTATTATTGAACAGAGACTAGGGGTCAAAAAGGATCAAGTGAGCAATTAAGAAGTCAAATTATGGTGCTTATTAACAGGGAATCCTTTGCTGGGTGAAATGTACACAACCAGAGGCTTAACATTGCGCCTAGCCTGTATGATTGAGTTTTCCACATATTTTCTAACAATTATAAATTCCCTCTTAAATACAGTGTTTGAAAGTCATACATTTTTGATGATCCTTATGCAGAAAGATTCAACCAGCAAGTTGAGTATAAAAATTTTATTAAGATTTTGAAAAACAGTCATGCATGCTGTAGTTTTCCTATGTTTTGATAATCATGAAGCAGAGTTTTTATTGCTTCTTAATTTTATGACACCTGAAAGAATTAAAAATACATCTATAAACCGGAACACTAAACTTTGTATAAGTCAGGTGATCGCACGGCACACAGCCAGCAGTATGCAAACACACCTTGCATCGTTAGCTATGAAAACCAGAAGACATGGAGCAGAGCTGAGGCCGGCAGTTTGATCCCTCTGTGGAAAACGGGGCGGGTGCGTCTCTCGAGACGACAGTGATTCTTGCCTGACGTGACCTGACAACGCTGAGGGAACATGGAGCGTGAAAAACTCATGTGGGAAGCAGGCAGAACTTGGCATAGGGCTCACTGGGATCCTTGGAGAACAGACATACAGGCGTCACAGAAGCAGGTATAACAGTGTCATACTTATCGTTCTCTTTAAGGTCAGTCGTGTGCCACTGCATGGCAGTGCAATTATGAACACAAATCTAGTCTTCTGTGGAGTGCATGCATTAGTGTGAACCTCTCAGCATCTGCAGCATACATTATCTCTCTGACGATCTTGTATTGGAGCCAAAAATATTGTTATAATACCGCAGCAAGTGCATCATTTGCATTTTGTTAGAAGTGCTAGTTTTCTGTTAGATCAGTGTTAGATGGGGTGACAGCTGACTCATTATAGTCAAAGGTCAAGGTACTTCCGCTGTTTCCATTGAGAGGTTTGGGTTACTGCTTCATAATCATTCATGTACAAGCCTGAGATCATGTACTGAAGGAGGGCTCAAAGATTCAAAGATCAAATCTTCTGTACACTATATACCAATTTGGAGGCAATGCAGGCTTTCTGCATTCAAAAACATGTCTGTTGATGCTAAAAAGGTGCTCATTATTGATGACTCAATAGGTAGGAATGTTATAATTCCTAATTATCACACTCCAGCAGTTTCTGTAATACACCTCCCTGGGGCTGGGGTTTCTGACACTGCGTCTCGCTAAAGCTCCTTGCTGCCGATGAAATCCCTGTTTTAGTTATCCAATACTAACACTAATTATTTTATATATCCAGTGTCTCATATTAAAGAGGAGAATTATGTTGGTGTGAGACAAAGAAGTAGAAGAAAAAGTGAGAATTTGGGCCCTTTGCCACTGCTGAATATCTGATCACGAGCAGCCATGTATAACTCAATTGCTTCTTTACAACCTTGTGTGGCTCTTAAACAATTTAAATGCTGTATGGAATAACTGTGCTCTGTATAAAGAGGGTGGATGACCTAAATCCTTCCAGCTGGCTTAATAAATATATTCAGATCATACAAATTATCTGTGTGACTGTTAGATTTTACTCATCCTTCACTAAGTAGGCTACCATTAACTGGCTTGATGCCACATTCAGTCATCCATGCATACATATAGCCTCTTACCATCAATCATGAAGTTAATACTGACAAATGGTCCCTAAACATATTGTTTTAGGTAATTCAAGTTCACAGATAATTGTAAAATGGGTATGGTGAGGATTACACAGTAGTCAGACTTGACAGACAAAAAGAAAAAAAGATTGACATATGGAAGAGATAATGTCACATGCCTCCTTAAACTGAAATGTAAATGCTACAAACTCAGTTATTTGAGCTAGATAGAACAGAGTTATAAGTTTCCACTGTATTCTGCTGTAACAATAATTTTAATGATATAATTATTAATGTTGCCTTTTTCATTCTTTGACCTAATCTCTGAAGACAATATTCATTGGTATATTTTTAACCTTTTTTAAATAAATATCTGTAAAATTACATAATGGTTGCCTCAGAAAACTTTCAGAACCAATTATCATAAATTCATTTTAACTTCGTTACCATCGCCCAAATTTTCCAACCTATTAAACAAGGTATCTACAGAAAAAAAAAACTTTATTTGAAATGTCAGAACACCACAGAACACTAATAATTAAATTACTAATGCACTTTTAAAGTACTGACTTTTTTCAAAGCTCCTCTTTCTCTCAACAAGCCATAATGAAACAGTAGAACTTCAAATATATTTATACATCTACCATATTAAATATCATTTAGTCAAAGTTTTGCTATTGACACAATACCTTAATTGGCCAGTGTTGCAAATGATACATTATTACCGTTTTAGTATGTTAATGCCATGGCAGGTATATTTGTCAGACTATGATATACTATTAATTCAGTGCAAAAATTGTACTGCAATAATGGTTCGAGACTTAAGGATTTATTTGAGAAAATCTGTTTTGTTTTCAATAACAGTAGGAGCTGTACTCAGTTGTCATTGTCACACCTTAAACATACCTTAAATAAAGACTGGATATGCTTCTATATTTATCTGCCTTAATTATGATATTTTAAATGTGTTGTATTACTATGCCTATTGTTATTTTTTGCAATGTTGAAAAGGGGAATAAAGAAACAAGTCAGTGCCTGTTATTAAAAATAAAAAACACCATAAATGGATTAAGCTGTCAATGAATGATGTCTAGCTTGTCTACAATTCAGGCTACTTCAACATAAAAACCATTGTGGTACATCCTTCTGTCTCAGCAGGTTAGATGGCTGTAGTGATAATAGAAATAGGCAGGCCCATACAAGCAGGGTTTGAGCTAACGCACAAGTAAAACCAAAACCAGACCAGTTTGTATGTTTTTTGGCACTGCGATGTCCTTTTGAATTAGCACACATTGGGCATGAGAATAACGAGTTTTCATTTTAGCTACTGTGGACGTAATTTTCTGTCAGAACCATTTGGATCACCTTTGACTTCTGATCTCACTGCTGCTGCTTCCTTCACCTCTGCACTGCAGGGATGCATTAATTGTTACCGAATGGTGACGCACAGCTCAGCTCAGGAAGGCCCCTATTAGGCTGACATTAGCATGTCCCTCTTTGGAGTCCCAACTACTCTCTCTCTCTCAGTACTTATGTTTACTGGCCTGAGCAGCTCAGCAAAGACAGAAGACATCGTTTGTTAACCAGCAGCTCACTTTAATGAGTTACATTCCTGATAATTTCCTGACAGCGCTGGAATGACCCTCATGAGTATCGCATTAGTTTTTTTTTTTTTTTTTAATCTTTTTTAACATTTAGTCACAAACACATTTTGCAAAAATCACCAACAGGCTCTCACATACTACGGGAAATTGGAAATTTAAATAACTATTTTTATTTCTCACACATTTCATTTTATTGTATTTGAATTTTAAGTGTTTCCATTATTGGCTGTGGAAGGGTTACATTAGCTAGAACACCATATTTACCAAACATTAATAAATACAGTGTTGACAATATGCACAAAATAAACATAGTTAATGTACAACACTAGTATATATACTGTAGTCTAAAGCAAAAGATAAAATGGCATCAGTAGCAGCAGCGCTGAGCGCTTCTGTATTTGTGTGAAAACAACCAATAATTCAGCAAAAGTGGAAGGAAAAAACTGTGTTATAAACATCCGATGCAATGATCAACACATTTCTTGCACTAAATAAAACAAGTTTTTAAAATATTTGTGCTACAATAAACAGAAATATAATTATATTTTAGTAGCAGCAAAATGAGCCAATGTAATTTGTTTAAATCAAACAACTGTTTAAAATGGACTTTGCCAACTGATCGAAAGAGTAGACTCGTCCGTTTTCACATATCTCTGATAGAGCATTCCATATGAAATTGCATTTTTGTACAATTCATTTTATAATATAGAATCAATGCATAGTATATAGCTGATTATATTTACTGTCCCTTTTATGTTGTATTTCCTCTGTCCAGAAACTTGAGTTAAAATGTCTACTCCATTGTTCCACAGCTTTGAAGTGATGGCATGCAGAATGAGTAGTTTAGTTGCTCAGCAACTGCACCAGCTGACCGTTTGTTAAGCGTGGCTAGTGCAAATTAGAGTGAGGTGAGTGACCAGCATGAGACTTCTTTTATCACACTCCTGTCTTTGGACTGTACTTATTTATTTATTTTCACTCATATGTGAACATCCCTATGTTTGTTCACCCTTTGAAACCTTTTATTGGATTTACTGTGGCCTCAGGCCAAAGACTGGCCCCTAGGCTGTGTTGTAATGTGCCAAATACAGTTTCAAATTGTGGCATCATTGCATCTCTGTCAGCCATCACCAAAGGTGGCTCGCCTGCCGTTTTTTTTTTTTCCTTTAACATTGCTCTGCAATCTCCTTGCTTCTAGGTTTAAACAGAAACGTCCATGCTTATTGAAAAATTTCAGGTTTTTTTTTTCCCGTGCTAAACAACATCAATATTTCCTGTTCACAGGATTGACGTATCTAAACGTAGTTACTGTCACAATTCTGCTTTTGTGAATTCTAAGAGTGGCTCCCCCTTGAAACCTATATTGGTCCAAGTATAGGATTTTGCATATGTGCTTTCCAGTAACAGGTATTGATGTCTGGCCAATTGTGACCCCCAAAGGGATGGGCAGACGCCTTGGGACCGCACTCCACTCTAACCCATTTATCGATTGCTACCTTCCAGTCAGCTCCCAGTGTTGACTATCGGCATACTCTCAATAAGCGAGGGCACTTGTGCTGATTCCAAAAGTCTATATTGCTTCACCAGATAAAAACAGAAAACATTGTTTTATTCTGCAAATTATGCATGCAGGGTGACTCATACACAGACCAATAGGGGAGATAAGTAACATACAGCGATGATGCGGAAACGGCTCATATAAAGAACCAAACACAAAGAGACCCGTTTAACGCTGTTGTGACCCATACAGAGATTACAGTTTCCAGGGTTATACCTGTTAGCTGTATTGGCTGTTATTAGCATGGTTAATCCTCATCAGAAGAGCATTCACCTACCAGATATTCCCTTTCTTCTCATCCATAAACTACCTTTGAAGGTACTCTGAGAGATTTACAATCATACAGTCAGAAAAGAGACATACCGTACCTTTATGAACATACAAATCAGATTTTGACTGCCATACTTTTCAGACGTCTACTTTCTATGTTCATAATTTATACATTACTTCAAACAGTCTAACAGAATTCTTCACTTCACAATTGTGTTAAACCTCTGACAGCTTGAAGAGGCGTTAAGGCAAATAGAAAAATAACGATGCCTATAAGTGAAACGACTTGTGGTTTGTGTCTGTATATGTGTAAATGCTGATATGCTGATGAAATGTAAAGCCTTTTAAAAGATAACACTTCAGTGAGCATGCTGAAACTAAATTCCATTTTCGCCACCATAGTTACAGAAATGTTAGAGAAACATGAATGCATATCACAGTTTTTTCACCATTTGCACTGTGCAGTGTTCTGCCCAGCAAACACGGTTCATGTACCCTTACACGTGTATTAGTCTATAAGTTAAAAGTTTTAAATTGACTATCATGTCTTCGTGGAACGGTGCACCCATTTCAGAAAACAGTATCGCCCCTTTTGTGCTTCTGCTTTCATTCTTCTAATGTGATAATGCTACATTTGTTCCATTATTCGCTATTGGTACAACAACAAAAGAATTAAATGATTACAGTTTTACTTCATTTATAGTTACATGTTTTTTATATAGGCTCTTATACAGTTACGTTTCTGTTTTACTAAATTTACTTATCCTCCAGTCAAAAAAAAAGAAAACATTTGAGTGATAGGCTACTGTTAAGCTGCACATACAAAACCTTTCTAAGTTTGTTATAACTGAATGTTAGAACAGATAATCGCCATGTGACCTTTGATAAGTGTTTCGACTTACTCTCAAAGTCACTCTCTCCACTAAACCTCAGTCTGCTCTTGCTTGATTTAACTGACATTTTCATTCAAAGGTGAGATCTTTAAACCCGCTCTGTAGCTGTCTCTCCGCTCATGCGCAGAATCGCATGCAAACATCAACGTTTAGTTCAAAAGACCGAACAGTGCTGGCAGGGTGCCAACGTGGCTTGGAGCATCTTGAATAAAAGCACAGATAAGGAAAGAAAATCAATTCTACTGGAACACATTAGCCAGAAAATGCTTTCAAACTGCCTGCTCTGCATTCGGTCTCATCCAGCTGTTGTATCAGGAGATTTCCACATTGCCTGCAGAGTGTAAACTCAATGCATGGAACTGATATGAAGTACAAAGAAAATATATAAAAAAAACTCCTACATATTTGGCATAAGTTGCAGCAACATTATATGCAGTCATTCTAATTTAAATATCTATTCACTGTTTTAAGTTACAACCTGCTCCAAATAATTTTATTTTACAATAAATTATAATTTATCTATATTTCATAAAATTGATCAAACTCACCCTTCTGTAAATAAACACAATGAAAACTCATGTTAAATGCACAGACTTTTTCCTTGACCCTAATTGAAGGACACATGATTGGGATGAGGTGTCACATGTCAACCATTTTTCCAGCCCCCAAGGCAACGTAAATGATGTTTAAGTGATTGTATTTGTAATTTAGGTATTTAATATAATCCAGCGGCAATGTTTATCTTGCACTTCAAAGCTGCTTTTGTAAAAACTCCATTCTTGGCTGCATTACTTTGCTGCGTGATTTTTTTTTTTCTTTTCATTTCTGACAATAATTTTATCCACTTGTCCTTGGTTGATGTTATTGGAGGAGAAGGGCAAACATCTCGGTATTTTATATAAATCAGCACAGACCTCTGTTGTAAGATTACAAGTCACTGCATCTGAAAAATGAGATACAATGTTGCATAATCAGAAGTACCCATCTTTTCTCTTCTTACCACAGAAAATATATAAGAAATATTGATGCAACCTTAAGGTTCAGAGATCAGTATTCTGTCACATGTCAGGTGTTTAGACAGACAGGAGGAGGTTGATTGGCTATATTGTATATCTCAGTCAAAAAGACCACATTTTCTAAAATGCTGATGTAAAAAATATGTGTGGGTCTGGCAGAGAAACTTAGAAATGGAATAATGGGATAATGATCATGCAGTGTAGAAATGCGTTTCAGCTTTTAAAAAAAGCATAACACACTCCATGTCCAATTGATTACTGGCACAGAATTTGAGTTGAGATGGGGAATGATTTCCTGATTAGGAGGACAAAGGATATATTCCAAGCTCTAAAATATGAATGCTATTGTGGCTCAGTCATTACAGAACAATCAAATAAGATTCTCCTTACCACTCAGAAGAAAAAACAGCAACGCAGGACAAACTGCTTTACACAATGCTGATTATAGTAGTGACTGCTGGCGTGTCCCCGTTACTATCACGCAAATGAATATATGTAAATTTAAACAATTTATAGCTTTTATTCGGTACAGTATCTGGATTGGATCACAACTGTCCTATTGTTAAAGGGCATAAACCCAAGGTGGTCATGCAAAGAAAGGTCAAGTATTTTCTCAAGGGCAAAAGAGCAAGATAGATGTACAAGAACAGATAGCAATCTTGTAACTTGCCAAGAATGTGCTGCTAGTCACTTGAGCCATGTGCAGAAGGGTCACATGTGACTGAGAGTGGACACCCTCTTAAAACAGATCAAAATAAACATATGCAAATGGAAATCCTTGGCCTTGAGAAGAATTTTAGTAAACTTACTTTACTGACATGTAGACATTGACATTTTTTCCTTTTTGCCCTTTCAGCTGAAATGTAACAAGAACGTGATGGATCATGATACTAGTTTCCATTAGACATCTCAAGGAGATGTTTTTGATTTCAACTCTGTTGATAATTCTGAGGAAACCCCTTTTATAATATAGGCATTGACGGATTGCCTGTAAGGAGGCTTGTGGCTTATAGGTTAGCTAGGTTTCAATGAGGGACACTCAATTCATCAGGTTCTGAGACCTGGGCGTGTTTTTCATTTCTTGTCAATGGAAACATGTAGCTGACCGGAATTGCAAATCTATATGTTGGAGTGCAACAGGATGAAGAAAATATCTGTCTGCCCAGCATGATTAACATCACCTGCTGTGATGCAATTTCAATATTGTCTTTACGCCTCCATGTTATCATATTCATGACTGTACCATATTCACTCCCCAACTGTATCATAAATTCAAAAGATAAATCAAAACAATTTGCAATTACATGCATATTGAAAGCAGCAGGGTTTCCTGTCCTTTGCTATTTTACACCCAGGTTCAATATTATGCACACAGGGATGATATGTTTCTTGTTTAGATGGTTCAGATTGATGGAAGTACATAATGTAGTCTGAATCAATTTTTGCATCTCACACATACTGTGAGATGAAAAATGGGATGGGATGTCTTTGATGCTGAAATAATGTCATCAGCATTGTAACACTGCCACAGAGTGTGGCAGGCAAAATAATTGCAGTTTCATTTGGCAATAACAATGATGTGGTACAGCTCTCCATTCCAATACACTCTTGCTTTGACACAAGATTTTATTGTTAAAGCATTCATGCTTCCATTACTTTGGAGATTATGATGTTTTTAAATGGATGTTTACACCCTTGTCTATTCAAACATAGAGATATTTCCATATTCTATAATTACTAAGGTTTTATAGTCGCACCTTCATTTGTACCGAATATTTAGAATACTCCTCATGTCTGTACTACAGGTCACATGCTCAATAAGGCCTGGTGATTAGCAGCAGTGGGGCATGATCATCAGGCTGAGGAAGATCTTAGAAGGATCTTGCAGGTTATAGGTTGCAAGCAGTGAGTCGACTTTGCTGCGTGCCTCATGCCACTGGAACCAAACAAGATAAGAAGGATTGAGTGGAAGACTACATGTTCTGCCATCCAGTCGTCCAGAAGAGTATGGGCAGTATTGACAATCATGCGGACACCTGAGCTCCACGTACAACCGAAACACGTCCACATGGGGAAAACGCTGGAAGATTCCTTCCCAGATTTGCTAGTTAAATCATACGTCACATTAATCTAATAAGACATGGGTTATTTCACCCTTGTTGGCAATTGGAATCAATCACGGTGGTAATGTGGTTATCTTATCATGGACTGCAATCCTCAGCAAATGCTATAGGAAAAGCGGTGTATCTGAAAAACTTAATTACTAACCTACAGAGACCAACTTGTGTTTGAGTTAATCATAATGACACAATCAGTGGCAGCGTCTTTCACCAAAGCAAGCCATCAATCTAGGTCCTTTCTCCTCTAATATGTGATTTCATGAATCAGTTGAACCCTGAGAAGGGGTAGGTGAGGGGGATAATGACACTGACAGAGCAATTTGGTGCTCTAGGTAAGATTTTAAATTTTTATTTTTGCCTTATTTGTGGTGCTGTTGGTGACCCTATGGATGGACGGCACCCCTAGCATTTTCCTATATGGCCTATGCCCAGGGCCAGCTCTGGCCAGACCTCGCAGTGACACACTGTACTTTTCCACTTAATCTAATAAATGCATGACCAGCTACGCAGTTTCCACCATTCTTTGTAAATATTTCTAATTTATTGGAAAAAATAATGCAAAGTGAGTGAGTATTAGATTCCATTACTTCTGACCTTGTGTTCACACAGTCCAGAGCTGTTCTTCTGAGCACTGGCTATCCCCTGTATTCTTGATTGTGTATTCTTTTCGCCGATGATATGGGGTGAGTAATTTGCCCTGGGGTTTGGTAGAGTCCCAGCAGCAGCTGGTCTTGCATTTGGTGACGTTACACTCTTCGCTGTTATATGTGTATAACTACAGATTTAATAAGTTTAAAAAAAATCACACAGACGATGTCATTAGCTATGGCCATAAACTGCCATGCAGCACACTGGTATTCATTATAGAGTTTATTATTGCTTTGTATGTAACAGTGTAATGTTATTATAGAATTTGTTCTTATATCCATTTTATCGAAACCAAAAAAAAAAAGATAGCAAAAACAGAGCAGCACGATATGGCTGGCTAGTTTGTCGGCAGTGTAGCTTACAGTCAGTGTGCTGGCCGAGATCCGCAATGCGGTGCTGGACACACAACTCAGTTAGCTGCAAAATCTTAGCTTAACTCGTCACTTCCCCTGTGCTGGCAGGCGAGCGCGTCAAACATGCTAGCAGAAAGTCACACCACCGCACATAAATAGCCTACGTATTGTGTAACATTTCCCATGCGGGCTTCTCCTGAAATGTTGGCTTTTAAGAACAAGTCTGTGGTGATCCTGAAGAAGCACAATGAGGTGTATTTCGATGCGTAGCACTCATGAAGTTCCACACCATCGTTTACCGGCTCAGTTACCTTTCATTCTTTTTATAAAAAAAAAATTCCTACTTGAAATAAAAACACACACACAATAGTTTCCAAGAGATTACTTTACAATGTAAAGATTTGGTCTAAGTTATGTAATTTCACTTTGATCTTTCAACATCATACTTTGATGTATAGAAACATAATATTAAATGCAAACGTAATTACTAGAAAAAGTTGATATATACAGTAATTGCAGGTATATTACACATTTCCATCCATCCATTCTCTATATTGCTTGTCCAATTCACGGTCACAGGAAGCCTGTAGCCCATCACAGGAGGCACAGGGCAGGGGACACCCAGAGCAGGGCGCCAACCCACCACAGGGCATGTGCACGCACATACTATGGGCAATTTGGAGACACCAGTGAACCTAACCTACATGTCTTTGGACATTGGGAGGAAACTGGAGAAAACACACCCCAGGCCAGGAGGTGCAATGCAACAGTGCTAACCACCATGCCATTGTGCTGCCTATTAAACCCTTGTTATTCATTATTTTAACAGACTGCAGAGATCTTAAACTTAAGAGCTGGCATTCCTCTCGTGTTCTGTAACACATAAGACTTGACAAACAAAAACAATCTCAGTCCCTCAATTTGCTTGTTTCATTTTTTCTAACACTGTGGTAACAGGAAATGTATGGTAGGTCAGAACCGACTGAAAAGAGATTCACAAATTTAGGGAGGATCATCTTTTAATCAAATGATTACCTGAGATTGTTCTCTCTAAATGGCCAATGTAATTGTAAAGATAGCAGTGAAGGGTGGGATTTGCCTGCAATGAATAACTGCTCATGGTGACTGGACTAACTCTGAGGGAGTGGAATATATTGACATGGAATAGGACTTAGTGAGAGATGAAAATCACACACTAATCTTCTATTTGACATTGGGACATCATCATGTAATATAATTCCCCTTGATCTGTGATTGTCTGAGATACTCTGATCCTCAACTTGAGTTTTCTGGGCAGCATTATTCATAAATATATTCTTTTCATCCACATTGGGCTGCCTTTATTCAGCTATTAAAATGGCTGGTTTTATCCTTCATGAATTCTAGTGAAAAAAAAATTAATGTACTTGACAATACAACTGTCCTGTAAATGCTCCAGTCTGAAGCACAAAAACCAAATATTATTTGAAACAGTGTGTCTGGCCTTTCTGCACCTCCTGGTTACTTACCCCATCCTATAAGTGTCACCTCATTTTTGCAGACACCTTCAGAGTGCTTTGGAGCTCTGTAGAGGTGAGCTGAATTTTTCACATTGCATGACTACTGCACCCCCCTCTCCTATGCAGCTGCCCCTAAGAGTCTGCAATCTGCATACCCTTCCCACTTTTCAATTAACACTAAGCTACACACTAGTCACGATAAGATAAAAAAAGAAGTAGTTAATCTCTTAAATGTGTATCAAATACAACTCATTTAACCTGTTAGTGTGGAAATGCTTTTTGGCCTTCTCATCTTGACCCCTGCTGATATAATATATATATATATATTTGCAATAAATATATGTTCCATACCTGTTATTTTTTTATATGAGGCTTTGAATGTACTAATTATAATTATTGTCAGCTAAGAGTCATGCTGTTAATAAAGTGGTGGTTTGTGTACTGTTATTCATGTTTTAACTGAACATTGTCTGGGGGGGTGGGATTTATGCTTTCACAGATGTCCAGTTACTGTAGGAGGCTCTAGGAGCGGGGACACATCTGAAATCCAACTGGCCTCTTTAATGTTCCCTTCCTGCCCGTCACTCGTTGCTTCACAAAAACACTTACATGTCATTGTGAGACAAATAGTTGGCCCTTCTATGTTAAATATGGTCCCTTTGTGCCCCCCCCTCCCATTTAAAATTTCAGAACAGCCCCTGCCAATATGCACAACTAGTACTACTGGGGTAAAAACTGTAAAAAATCTGAAAATATGTGGTTTGGGAGAGACTGGAGAGAAACATAGCTACTTCATTTTTCTCTAAAATAAACCAGTAGTTGAATATTTTTTAACTTCAGTTTTAAACTGTATATACCAAGTTTATTAGTCATGTTAGTAATATACATAACAGTCATCCACTTTGTGGTAATATTCTGAACTGAATTTAAATAATAAAAATAGCATGTTTCTACCCACGTCGGAAGTATGTTGCAACATAACTTCATAAACCAAATTTTCCCGCTGTGAAGATAAACAAAAATATGATGACAAACTGAGCGAATGCACGCTAAATCTTCTTCAGAGTGGATGTTGAGCTGGTACCAAATGCCTACATCTAGGAAAACCCTATTAACATCTTTTAATTTTGTGCCACATTTGTATTTACCTGGTATTTTTAAACCTTGGAGGCATGGCAGTTTCTCTATTCTCGCTGTTTTGACATTTCTTCAGGTTTCTGGGTTGAAGCCTTGCCGTGTTTTCCATGTCGAGGGTCTCCCTCCTCGTGACATGGTGAGCTGTCGGAAAGGTCGTGGAAGTGAGCATGTTGTCACGGTGCCCTCGTTCCCTTGCCTTCTTCACACAGGGCTCACACCGCCAGCTCTCTGAATGTACGGACCCAGAACTCTCAAGTATTTGTCTTTCACCAGAGTAGTTTGCTGGAAATGCTTAAATGGAAACTGTGAAGGAGTGTGTACACTAGAGCTTGTCACTTATGGGAGCACAGTGTGCAGAAAACAAGTTAATCTAAAGCAGTTTTCACTATGTCTCGTTTTACAACTGTTTTGTGTGAACAGATAAATAACTTGCTGAAAAACTGGGGGTTAAGTACTTTGCCCAACAGGACAACAGTTTGGCAGGAGTGGGGGCTCTCGTGGGACACTAAAGCATAAACCTAGAACCTTCTAGTCACAAGTTAATTCCTTAACTCCTGCATCTCCTGCTGTGACAGCAACATTCTTCTGCCTGATATAAAGCACAAAATTGCCATGGGGTTTTGAAGTGTCCAGTTCAATAATGTGACAAGCTTCCATCCACACTTGACCACATGCCAAATTTGTAGCTACCGAAGTACAAACAAACAAGGAATAGATCCACAACAAGGAGCATAAATAATCATTTAAAAAACATTAACTCACTACAACTTGTCACTAAACCAAAATCTGTCTGCTTATACAGACACTATATGTACACTATATTGTACCAAAGCAGTACATCCAATAGACACTGTCTCAAGCCACATGGGTTATCTAAAGAGAAATATCATTGGATGGCTCAGAAATAAAACAGAACTGACATTGTTCCTTATAGTGTACCAAGTCTATACATCTGGCCTGGTAGCTTTGGTTTCCTTATTATGGATTTTAATGTGACACAAGAAAGATTTAAATCTTGCAGAAATCAAATAAAGCCTCACAAGTGTTAAATGAACATAGTCATTTTTTAACTGTGACAGGAAATTGGCCGATACATTGTTCAAGCAGTCTTTTGCTAAGTGGAATACGATCCATATGTTAAAAAAGGAACATTAATATTTAGCAAAAATGCATCTTTACTTGAAGATGATTTAAAATGAAACAACAGCATTAAGCCCAGATAAACTGAGCAGAGATTTTATCACAATGTAATTATGAGAGAGCTGAAGGAAATACCTTTCCTCCGTAACGCAAAGGTGTTCAATTGTGACTCTTGCAGTGGCAGATCTGATACCACTCCCAGATTAGCTCCTGTGGCTGGCACTGTAAGTGTACAATTTCACATGATAGCAGTGCCCGCATATATAGCAGTGCCCGCATTTTTATATAGCTTCCCTGTCATTGTTTTAGTGCGCTACCATTCATCTCCATGTGGTCGGATGAACAGAAACCAAAAGGCTGCCATTACTGAAGCAATTTTTCTTCACTATAACCCATTACTGATCATTTGAAATGCCAATAATGATGCAGTGAAGACATAATGCAATCGTCTGAAACAGAATCCAAATTAAATACACTCCCAAGGCCCTCCGCTCTGGATGACTAGTTCTTTTCATTTGCGATTTGGTCTTTTGTCCTGCTTCCTAAAGAAGTAAAAATCCTTTGATTAAGGAATCAGCCAAATGATAAAACAATAATTAATCCACGACAGTTTGTGACAGATGGCTGTAGACTTACTATAACCGACACACCTATAAGCACAGTTATATATTTGTAATGTTTATAATGTTTATACCCATTTTATTTCAGACATTCAGGTGTCATTAAATTCAATACAAATATTTTTTTCCTACTTCATGCTGCCTCTTTTTTAGATACTCACCTTGTTTGCTTTATTGTGTTTTGGTTGTTTTTCTATACTTTATTAGATTACATTACAGAATGTATTTCTTTCATCAGATAGCCTTTAAAACATTTAATTCAAACCATCTTATCCAAATTTAAATGAAACCCTTCCACTTCTAATTTAAGATGAATGTCACACATGCAGGGAAATGTACTGAACATAGTTAAAGACTGTTCATTCAGTACTAAACACTGCCTAACAATTTGTACCACTTCTATATATGGAAATTCTTGGCATTTTCCCAGAACACTGACAGCCTAAACAAGGTATGAAAATGTGTAATTATGAAACATAATAGTAACTCTGAGCTTCTTTCAAAAGGGAATTGTGCAACTTGTGTAGCTTCCATGCACATTCTGAAACCAAGACGGAAGCAGGGATATAACAGTAGCATGCCTTTAATGTGAGTAACGCGGCAGTGGCAGTAGTCACAATAGGAGGTCAAAGTATTTCAGGGAAATGGTCAAATTTTTGATTATTTAAAATTTTGTTTATTTATTTCTTTAATTATTTATGAAGATCAGGGCATAAGGACTATCTTAGACCTTGTGCACAGTTTTGGTAAGACCAGGTACTGTTTCCCACAAGAAAAGCAGGAACCCAATTAGCATGTATTCGTGAAGTGTGAGAGACAGCTGGAGAACTTGTCCAGCGGTTCAGAGGCTGCACCGTCACCTCGTGGGGGGCGCTGGGTTGACAAGGGTGCAGAACAGCGGCCTACTGACATAAGTGAACCAAACTGCTGTTGAAAGGAGGGTCTTTAACATGCATGCTTGCACATATATTTACATAAACTAAATCCAGTCCCGTAATAAAAATGACCTGGAATATTTACATTCACAACGAGTAAACTCGTGTCGGTGCCACATGCTATTTCACACCATCATGCTAATTTGAACACACAAATCAGAAACTACATACTTGGGAATTGGGTATAATTTTATATTGGCATTATGCTGTTAATATACTGAGTATTCAGCAGCACTATACACCTCTGTTATTGAAATCCTGTTTGTTGTTATAATATTCATGCTTGAAAGAATATTGGCATGCGACAAAACAAAAGGTCATTTCACAAAGATTGTCATTATAAACAGGTAGTATTCATTGTGGTAAGTAAATTGTATTATATATAATGCATATGCATAAATATTTAAATGGAAATTTCTATGAGAAGAAATGGGAAAATGGGGTATATTAAGACCTAGCTTTGTTCCTACAACTGGAAACTTTATCTTTTGCTGTTTGGAAAACCCTCCTAAGCGTTAGGATCAGGATTTAGTCCTCATGCTGCCTGTCACCTAATTCTGCTTCTTTCAAAAAAAATTTTGCAATAGTTGCATTTTGCTGCTGCGGTGTGAAGCTGCTAGTTTTTAGATATATACATAAGGGATAAAATGTGCTATAAAATATATTTCTGAAAGCTTCCAAAAGTTAAAATTTACACAACATATTTTAATTACTCATAATTATTCATCACTGCTTATACCAACCACAGGATCGTGAAACATGTGACAGGAAAAGTTAATTTACATTTGTGTTTTATTTACACATTTTACTAAATCAAGGGTGATAATCTGTGGCCATTAAAGGCTTGAAGATTCAGAATACATTTTAATTAGTGTCTGATTGACAGCTGAATCAAGTGAAGACTTGTTAGCCCTTTCATGAAAGTAAATAGGAGCCAAAGTTTAGCAGGAGGAAATATATCCTGCAGCTCTGATTCAGGATTTTTTTTTTTTTAAAGCACGTCCACATATTGTTGCTTAAACAAAGAATTCTGTTTGATGTGGAAACATGAAACAGCACTGATGCCTAAATGAATAAGACTACAATAGTTTCTGATGACACAATCCACACTCACACCTGCTGCCTGACAGTTTGTACGCAACATTGTTTCATTGATGCTTCCTTCTTTAGAAAGTTTTGCCAGTTATGCTTCAGCAAGTTCAGTTCCAGAACTGTCTTTTCCAGTCCCAGAATGAATCTTTAAACCACCTGTGGTCAGCATCCTCTTTGAATCTCGCTTCTCCTCAGCTGTGTTCTCTGATCTCAGCTTGATTGTTTTTATTTCTTCTCTTCCCAGCATCAATACATCATCACTGCACAAGCTTCTAATGGAGGTGAGAGAAGAAGATATACTAATTCTCATTAGAAAAACATGGCAGGCAAATTATCATCTTACCCTTTAAACGATAGCATATTTGTCTGTAAGCATTGCTGGTAAGGCTTAGAGACACCGTCGTGGAAATGTGCATTATGTTGCCATGAATTATATCCACCAGTGCGGTTGCCTAGGATATAGTGGCTGGGAGGGGAAAGAAAGGAACTCACCTCTGCCACTGCATCTGCACAGCTCAGTGGAAAAAATCAGGCGGTGGGGAGCCATGAACAGCCCCTGCTGTTCATTTAGATCATCTCTGCTGGCCCAACACAATAGGCAGGCTGCATGGTACATTTGATTTGCTCATGCTGAGCTCATGGAGTTGCCCAGTGAAGAAGGAGCTGTGCTTATGTGGTTGGTGTATAAAATGTTTTTTTTTTTTTTTTTTTGAGGGCATCTGCTTGTGAAAAGCAAAGGCATCTTCCTGCAGTCTCTGTAAAGAGTATTTTTGGAATGAGATGGATCATTTCTGAGCTGTGAGAGATGGGGAGATAAAATGCAGTGCAGGAAAGAGCGGGTGAAGTAACACACTGAGGAAAACTATCTGCAGGTCAGGCTTGAGGTCAGCGGTGAATGACAGAACTTGATTGCTGATGGGGGAAAAAAATAAATGCAAAGCAAAAATCAGAATGATATGAAGGAAGAGAAGTTTGTGTGTACTGCAGTGACCTCTTTTGGGGGGGTTAATGAATGCTTAAACTTCAGCCTGTTAACCACTATCAAGCCATTTTTTTAACCAGGATTGAAATGCTTATTAGACAGTTTTTCCCCCATGCAGAAACACTGGGAGTCTTTCATCAGGGTGGATAATTAAGTGCCTTTTTTATTATCAGCATGAGGATGTATTTAAATGTAAACAATACATGGCTTAAAAGTGCTCACTTTAGCATATAAATCAAACAGGGATGAGAAGAAGATCAAGTCCACTGGGATGTAAAATACTAAAATTAGAATGCTATTAGTGAAACTGAAGACAAATGCAAATGTGAATCTGTTGTCTAAGGCCTTACTGTAGAGGTTTTTCCATTACAGTTAAGGTCTTAAGGACTAATATTTACAGTGTCTCTGTCACAACTTTAGGGCATGTAAACATAATGTGTTTGAGATGTGTGCAAAGACTTGTTCATCTGTATTTTCAAAGATAAATGATATCTGTAATGTTTTATATTTTTATTATGCTACCAGCAGGAATGAAAATGGACTCTGTTGAAAGATTAAACACAGCCACAGTACAGAGTGTAAATCTGTCATCAGCTTTGTGTCTATTTCATCAGCAGGTAACAGGGTTTAGCATCATATAACACCTCCAGCTACATCCTCATGTTTTATTTCATGTATCATTAAAAGAAATAACAGACAAAGATAATGTAAATCCAAATAAGTAGCATTGTGTAAACAACAACGTAAGCATCAAATCACTGAATCTAGAAATAACATGCATGATCTTTTCATAAAATTGTAAATAAGCTAGGTTTAGGGCTAGGCTAGGCTTAGGGTCAGACTACCCTTAGGGTTGGTCTTATACAAACAGTCGACTGTGACTCTCCTGTTTAAAGCCAGGTTGCAATTGGTCAACGAAAATGAGAAGTGCACCACCCTCTTGTTTCAAAAGGGTCGAAAAGCCCGAGTAGAAGAAGTCTCCCACTTCCCTCTGGGACTCTGAGGGCAGAGCCTCATCGGATATGGCCCAGATGTTAGTGAATTTTATTCCTCTTTAAAAGGAGAGAGACAGACTGTGTTGTAGGGAAGTGCTTTTTATCTTATATTGAGCCTAGTCTTCCCAGCGATGCTTGGGACAGCTTATAGGCTCCCTTTACTCTGGCTGAGCTGACTGAGGTACTTGGCAAGATGAACTGGTGTAGTTCTACCCCACAGCTGCTAGGAAGTTGCTAGGACTGGAGATACTAGAGGTAACCGAGGACATGCAACATCAGGGAATTTTCACCAAGAGCATGAGGGTCAGGGTGCTTTCTTTGTTGTACAAGAAGGGTGACACTTCATGTCAGAGTGGAGTACATCTGGAGGCCTCTTACCATACTTTATGTTGATAATAAAATCATTGAAAAGTCCCTGTCGGGACACCTTCAGAAAACAATGTCACTCCTGGTTCATGGTGACCAGACCTGCAGGTTCCTAGGCACATACACAATCTGGAATTCAGTCCAGGACATGATCTCCTAGGAGGACATGAGGACATAAATGTCCCTGTGACACTGGTGAACCTAAACCAAGGGAAGGCATTTGACCAGGTACATCACCATTTCCTGGCTAGGGTTTTGTACTGGCTAGGTTTTTGTCCCAGATTTTTAAGATGGATAGGAACATGCAGAGTTTGGAAGCTGAGTTTCTGTCAACAGCTCATTCAGAAAGGTGGTGCTCCTGGCTAGTGGAGTTGGACAGCTCCTCTACAAGCTCCATATAGAGATGCTAGTGGCTGTCATCAGGGCCAACACTGGAGCACATGGCTTGGTCCTGTTGGGGACTTGTGGTAATATGGTGAAACTGACCCTGTACACAGACATCATGTATGATTGGACTGGTCACTTCGCTACACCTTGGTCTTAATTCAGGCATTCAGATTAACTTCCAGAGCTGTGCTGAACCTCGGCAAAACTTTGGCAGCTGGAAGGCCACAAGGAACATGGTCAGAGGTCTCACCCTTGAGGACAGTCCCTTAAAGGTATTAGGGGTGTACTTCTTTGCAGGGTGTTCAGAATCCCTCCCTGTCCCAGATGTGGCTGCTGATCAGCATTATCAAATGCAAAATTTGGAATGCAAGGACAGTGTGCATCCACAGAGTGACAGACCTGAGCACCTGCGATTGATATAAAAAGGTCTGTGCTGATCTAACTCTTAGGATGGAGCATGACATCACTCGCCAAGCTCTCCTGGACCACAGTTCCTTAGAGAGGAAAGGGTGTAGGACAGGTGGCTGAGGCCTGTAAAACCAGAATAAGATGAGCTAGCCTTTGATGGGATTAGAGAGAAGAACATGCCTTCTGACAGGAGCGGCAGGTATGGAAGCCTGCTGATAGAATAAATACATATTCTCAAGTAATTAGCCTAGCTAAACTGCTTACACCTGACTAATGGAACCTGGTTTTCTGTTTTTGTCAGATACTTTTGAAGTAGAAAAACAGACACTGGAAATGTTAATATTGCCCATCAATGTGGGGGAAAATGCTACTCATAAATTATGACCAAATGTATCAAAATAGAACTATTATCTAATAAAAATACAGAAATTTTAGTGTTTCTGCAGTGAATGTTCTTTTTAAAATCAAACACAATTATACAGTCAATGGATAATTACTGTTCAGCCTATATAGCTCACATCTATATCTATTGAAGCTGGCAGAAAGGTTTTAGTTTTATATTTCAGTATCTGTGCCACTTGTACCAGTGAAACTGGCTTAAGCCTGTCACTAATGATCCAGAATGTTTTCAAGGCATTTATGGTTGGAGAGGAGCCTGTCTTTTCCACACAACTCAGCCAAGATATGAAGAGGCCCTCTGTGCCTGATTCGGATCCTCTGTTGTGTGGAGAAGATGGTAGGTCTGAGGTTCACAGAAAATCGCCCCTGGCAGTTGTTGACACTTTAGCCTTTCTGGATGTTAGGCGGTTATTGAACAGGTCTAGGCTGAAGTGTATGTTTTTTGTTCTACTTTTTGAAATTTTGTCAAGATATATGTGTGTGTGTGTGTGTGTGTGTGTGTGTGTGTGTGTGTGTGTGTGTGTGTGTCACACTGTAACTA
>JABJVR010000035.1:5957885-5996667 GCA_025773905.1 Chitala chitala
CTGAACTTGTCCTGGATGTGCATGACCCAGGAAAGGCAACTGCTAATGGTCAGATCTCCACCCTCACTCCTGTTGCTTCACTGACCTGTAAGCCAGTACGGTGCACCAGTGAATGTCAGTGTTTTTTGTCATGCCTAAAGCATTTGTAATATTATCATGCAAGAAGTGCTTTACAGTAGTGTCTTGAATATATTACATTTCGTTCTTTAATAAATTGACATTTAGTTAATATTGTTTCTACTGGATAACTGCTCTGATAAACTGGTCTCTGGCAATTTTCTGATTTATGATTTTCTTTTCAGTTCCTACAGAGCAGAAAGTGACTGCCATGACAATAATCACTGAATGTAAAGTAAACACACTAAGATTTTTATACAGATGGGCAGGAAGAAAAAGTTGGGAAACGTTTGATATTTATCATATTTTTAGTTCTCATAGAACCATTTGTAAAGCATATTTTTTAAATTATACTCCTACAATAATATTATGAAATGGAAAAAAAACGATGCTTTTCTCTGTAGTGAATGGGTCGTATCAGGCACAACTGCTGCGAACACATAACTATTACAAAATACAAGATACAATGTCAAGCTTATCCTGTTTACCGAGTCCATATTGCTATTTCTCATTATTACTGTTGAAAACAGACTTTGCTTTGATGTGTGTCACCATAGGCACTGACAGGCCTGTAGGAGTACATGCTCATTACACATCACCTCTTATTTTAGCTCATGGATCTGTGCCATTGGCAATGTAATTAGCTATATACTTTTGTGCCCAAATGTGAAATACTGGACTATCAAAGCATTTCTTGAGCTGAAGTCTCATTTTGAAAACTAACAAAATGACACAGTCAAAATGAAATGGAAATTAGTCTGATATAATTATTTTATACTTGCATTCCTCTAATTAAATTTACACTTTTTGCAAGTCATTATGAGATGTGGATGGCAAGCCCATTATTCACATTTCTTCATATCAGCTGCCAAATGACCATATGTAATTACAAAGAACACAAGTGTATTCCTCTCAAAATGAAATATGAAAGGAAACTGAAGGGTTCGGTTTTATCTCTGACTGTCTTTCTTAAACACTATTAGTTTGTTAATTAAATCTTGAAATATGTTCCATGGACAAGGCATCTCAAAATTCATAATTACCATAAACTAATTTAGTCTTATACCAGTAATTAAAAAATTAAGTCTAAAAAAGGATGGCTTATAACAGAGAGTGAAACATAATTTCACATCAAATTCCAAATACAACTACAAATGCCCACATATCGACATGTACATCCTAACTGAATTAAAGGCTATACAAATACCTTTATTTTCACTAATAATTCATTAAAAGCAATAACAAGCAATAATAATACTGACTGTACACAACTGTTGATGTGTTAGTCATCAAGTCAGTAATATTCGTGAAAATTTTAATTAGCACAGTCTAGCAGCATTTATTTCCTATAGACAACAAGGATTAAAATCTTAAAATGCAATTGTGTTGTTAGCTTTCAAGTGCTTAGCATTTGTTTTAGCCAACTTACTAGAGGCCATTTTGCTGGTTTTAAACGTTTTTTTTTTTTTTATTACGTCTGTGAGGGTAATGAGTAGTTTGAACATATGAAATTTACAGTATGATCTCTAATCGTATGACAAATATGAAAGGCTGAACCAAATAACCAATATAATCATGTAGCCTTCATTTACTGTTTTTAAGTTGGTGTGAGGAGATTAAGCAGAACACACGATATACTGCACAGTGCTGAGTATCCTGGTCTTCCACTCTGTACCTTATTAAGGTTATTAATAGTTCTTTATACTTTAAAAAACAATTAAACAACCACACAGGTTAAACTGCAGTTATGTTCAGTGCTAAAATAAATTTATTTGTTATATAAATAATCAAATACAGACCATTTTATTAGCAGAATGCTCTGGTTCCCATTAAACATTTTTATTTGAAGCGTTCATTAATTGAATTAACACGGCAAAGCAATTTAACACGAAAGAAAATAAATATCTTTCTCCATTATAGGTGTCTCTGAACTAATAAAAATCCAGTTTAACAGCAAAGGACAGCCATGCTCTTTTGATTCCTCTGTCCAGTTTAGCATAATATGAATTAAATAGTGTGGTTCTTTCAGCCGCTCGCCTGATCAAAGCTAATTAATTAAGAGCTCAATTGGAACAGAGAACAGGCCATCAGAAACCCCCTGGCTAGGAAATGCTGACGCAATGGAAAGTCTTGCCATTTTATGAGCGTGTACTGTAACACAACACTTGCTGCTTCCCTGACAGAGCGGAAGATAAGCGCAGCTTAACGTGACCTTTCAAATGAGAAGCTGCGCCGTTTGCTGTCGCGCTTCTTAAGAGCCGCTCTCAACAACTTCGCTGCTTTGTAGCCCGTCCGGGCAGACACCACATCGCCACCAGCACTCTGCTGAGCACATATTTAATTAGCTGACTCTGCGGCATCGTTCACTGGCGTGCTTACACACAAGCGCGGCTTCGTTTTAAAGAAAATTACATTCCGACAGCTTTTGATTTGCTCGCGTGAGATACGTTTTGGAAAGCTTGCATATTTTGCCATTTAAAGTTTTGCCATGTAAAATTCAAGTGTTGCCAAAGCAAGGCTAAGGCTTCTAAAAGTACACACACTCCCAGAGTGTCTTTACTTACAAATACAGTGTTTTAATGAAATATTTGTGTCACTGTATTTGAGAAAAATAAGAGCATTGTTGAAGGCAAATGCAGTCACCCTTCCGATACATTCTAGATGCATTCATGGTGGGCCGTTAACAATTACAGTACGTTGTACTGGTAATGAGACCGATAGCAAGATGAGCCCTAACACAGCGTGGAACTTCGTCTGATCTGTGATCCCTTCATCACCCCATCATTCCAAGAGTGACCCCTGCCAGGCAATATTAATGATGATTCTTATGAGTAAATATTCAGAAAGCTGCTCCTGACATGTTTACTGAGAACAAAGACTTCAGTCCAAGAGAAAAAAAAAAAAAAAAGGAAAAAGGGAGAGTGGTTATAAGCGCCATAACAGTCGGAGGCGTTTACCTTTCTGTCACCTTTCAGGCAGCAGCAGCAGATGTTCCGGTGGTCCCAGACTGAGAGCTTTGACAGATCTATAAAAATGTACTCTGCACAAAATTGGCAATCCCTGGTTTTTCAACAAGGAGCAGATAGAGGGAAAAGAAAGGAAGGGCTGTGTTGTACTGAAATATTCCAAGCTCCAGAAGCCAGCCCTCGGAAAATAAAAAGTGGACTATCACAGCTGCACTCTTGATATAGCATGTGTACAACACCCATCATTATATAAGGACATATATGACTCACTGATCCCTCTTAACATGTAAGTGATAATAAAAACATAAAATGGCACTTGGAAATTAGAGGATAAAATATATTCTCATTGCAAGCAAACTGAAAAATACTGACCTATACTAAATAAACCACAGACCACTGACATTTTTAAAGTAAATTTCAAAGATGTAATCTTAAATTCTTCATAAAGATTTTAAGTCAGGGCTTGCATATGGGGCAGTTGTTGTGATATGAACATGAGAGAGAAATAAAAAAGTGGCATGTAGGTTGTAGAGGCGCTGGTGGGAGTCTATAGCTGGGATGGAGAAACAAACAGAAGACACCAAGTAGCTATCTCAAACCAAGGGCATCAACTGACAAAAAGAAAATAAAGGTAATAAATAAATGGGAACGTTACTAGAGAAGGCGAAACGTTTTGTTTACTTCTCTGCAGGGCTGAAGTGGAGGGCATTGGTAATGTTTCTCTGACATTATTGTGGCTTTTGTACATTTCCCATCTAAAACAGTTTTTGTCTATCAATATTGTTTTTCTTAAAATAAAACCATGTTTATATACATTATAGAAATGTATTTATTTTGTTGAAAAAGGTAACCCTGCATGTCAGTAGTCACAAACAGTATTTAGGTACACTGATTTTGCCTGGTAGTAAATTAAATATATTCCAGCTAATACATAAATATGCATAAAATACTTTTGTAGATGTGCTTACACAAACACAACTGTCTGCGTAACCCATAACAACGTAAAAATTGTTGATTTGTCTCATAGGATATTTCTACACCTGAGCATCAAATCATTGTAGGAACATATTAACCTGAGCAAACTACATATTTCTAAATTAATCTGATTGTGTATTTTTAGCATCATATGATACCATGCTCTGCCTCTATCAGACAACATGCATGACCATTTTTAATGTTTTGAAAGAACACTACAGGGTTTCTAAACTAATTTAAAATATGGAAGATTTTTTTTTAAAAGAACAAAAAAATAAAAGCAATTGTTAAAATGCCAGAATGTATACTCACAACAAATAAATAAATAAACAAATAACAAGTCTGATGGCACTTGGTAATGTGCAATTAAATTGTCATACATGTACTGGGTAGATATTCAATTCTCTCATATTTTATATATATTATATGCATATATACTACATTTTAAGCTGTCAGTTAAACACAGGACCTTATTGTAAAACCCAGCCTTAATTCTTTAATTGAATCATGGATGGTTTTCTGTAATGTCTCTGGCCAGTGCACTGGTAGGTTTGTAACTAAAACTTAAGTGCCATATGTACTCTTTTGGTAATAAACTAACCACAGTAAATACCCATATGTCGGAGCAAGTCGGTTTGCAGCCTGGGACTTTTTACGGCCTTGGCTCTTGCTATCTATGAAACGAGGAGATAAATGGTGCCACTAAGCAGTCTTATGAGACATGTGTGTCCGTGTCTTTACCCTCTTCTCTGTAAGCCAGCTGCTTTTTATGAGACACTGGTATATTAGGGACTGCACTCCAGCTATCTGAAATTTAAGTGTACACTGTGACTTGGGGAGAGCAGAGCTGTGTTCCTGGTTCAGATCAGATGAGCAGCCCATCCCAGTGCAGTTTCAGCTATTTGTGAACAGAAGTTTGGCATTAGATGCCCCTGGTGGATAACTGCTGTACAGAGATATTGGTTGTTTTCGTGATATGCTGGGTACCCAAACACTGGCGTCAAAGTCAACAAGATGCAAACCAACTAGCGTTTGCTGTCTGGGCTTAAAAGTATTTATAATGTAGAAAAGAGAATGCCTGTAGTTTTATTTAAAAATTCTTGATAGAACTACCAGATCAAAAACCCTAGTATGACTAATTGCTACCAGGACTTTTACAGTTCAAGAGGTTTTAGCCAAACTGAAGCCTGTTTGCTAACTTTTCCATAGGAAGGTATACAGCTTTTGGGCAAGATGTTACAATTGGTAACAATGCACTCAAAACTGTAAGTGTGTGTGGTTCAGAATAATAGCAATTGCTGAATTACAAGGCATTTTTGTTTAACTGTAACTAAGAAAAAAAAATCACATTTATAACTAAATTATTAGCAATACCCTTACACTGTCGGCTACACAAAAGCTGATGAATTTGGACATCATAAGAGCTGTGCTTGCACAGAGATGCGTGTTTTAAACAGATGCTAAGATAGTGTGACTGGGTTATACACTGGTGATCCCTTATCAGATCGTGCTGTCATAGAACAGCAAGAAATCCTGCAGGAATTGCATTGCAAATGTTACTGTAGTCTCTTTAATTTCTCAGTCATCCAGGATTGCCTTTTACACACAGTAATCATGATGGAGTGCTCTGGCAGCTTATACTTGAAAAAGACAAAAATGCTTAGGATAGGCTACACAGACCAAAATGATTTCAAGCACAATCCAAAATTAAACCACTGAAATGTTTTTTTTTTTTTTTTTCTTCACACAAGTACACTTCTGGCCTGGGCTGGGTTCAGAAAAACATCAAATAAATCAGTTCTACTCCAATTTTTTTTTTTTTCTTCTGGAGAGGAGCATAAAGGTTGGTAGTCGTCTGATGGACATTTTCCAGAGCAACTAATCTGTGCTACACTACATGGCAATGTTCTACACTCTTTTAGCTTAATGTAAATGGATGGAATTCCCACCGATTCCATTCAAAAGTATTAAATGGCTTGATAAGTTCTATTATAGATCAGGATGGTGAAATCGGAGCTCAAAGACATTAAATCGCGATGTATAGGCAGCACACCTCCACATACTCCTCCACTCTACCTTCATCTTCTTCATATGCAGCTTGGCTACACTATAGTATTACTATTGATATAGCATTGACATTTATACTGACATTTATGCTTTGGCTTCTGTAATATACTGTTTAGCTTGAAAAACTAACGACAAGGCATTCCTCAAGTCACAAATTACCGAGCAGTGAAAATCTTCTTTCATGCTCAGTCAGTCAAAATGGATAGAAATAAAACAGGCACGTGCTTTTCTGCTTGTTTGTGCGAGTACTTTTTTGATTTTTTTTTGATTGTACTTTTGTTTTTACTATGAATATATATCAATATAGATATTTTATTTTCTTAAAGCCAAAATTTGAATACTTAAAAAAATAAGCTGATGTTCAAAACATGTAGCAGAAGGTATCACTGATACTGCCATGTCTCCATGAGGTATAATTTTTTTTGAATGCTAGAAGTCTGTGACAATGGATTTTTGATAGAAAGCACATGTAATGATGTGAGAGTGATGTAAAGTTACCAATTTAATTGGTAAGGAATGTGGAACACCAGACATTATTAAATTCCTGTGAGGCTGTTTGGACTTTAAAATGCTCCATTCAACTTTCACATCTGTCTCAGCCATATATGTTAAATTTCAAATCCTGTATTTATAATAATTGTCTAAATTCTAAAAGGTTTATACTGTATCACAAAAATCTATCTGTAAATATATTTGAGGTTTGCTAAGATTTGGAACGTGATTATCTTTTGTAATGTTTGAAACTGCATGCATGTTTCTTCTAAAATTATGTGCTTGTAGCAAGTTTCTATATACTCATGAACAAGTTTGTTTTTCAGTTTCACACTATTCATTCGGTCAACTCTCCACAGACTTAATCATCAAATTTCTATTGCAGAAACAAAAAAAAAAAAAACAAAAGAAAAAACTATACCACTTTTCTGGTTATTGTTAACTGGTTTGTGAAAATTCTGTCTCAAGTTTGATTGAAACTCTCTTGCCCAACTCCAAGAATAGCTGGAATGTGTTACTCATATTTTCACCTGCATAACTTTCCTGAGGATGTTCTGTCTGATCAAAGAATCACATTTGTGTCTCAACTCTGGAAAGCCTTTTGCAATAAACTTTGAGTCCTTGTCAGTTTATTATGTACTTTTTACCTTCAGTCAAACAGTAAAAGCAAGAATAAACCATGAAGCACAAAGTTTTAGAGTGTGGCATACACACAGCAGGATATATTTACTATTTTTTATGTCAAATATGAACAGAGCTCAGTCTTGTGTTATTTCAATACCTTTCCAGTTTACCCATAGCTGCCAAAGATATCTGTTCCTCATAGACATCATTTCAAGGTGGATAACTGGTTGAAGAGGCATGATTGTTTTAAAATCAATAAACTGGCACACTGGGGGGGCAGATATAGCTTGTTCAGTCAACCAAAAATATTAAAGTTGATAATGTATGAGAAGATAGTAAGATATACTTTTTAAGTTCTGAAAAATATAAATACATTTCAGGTTTAGTTTTGCATGTATTCCATGATCCAGCACCTTGTTCTGTTGTCCAACATCCTGTTGCAATTTGCCAACTTTCTATTTGCAGGTGCATACTTGCCCAGTTCATAGTCTAGCTTGAAGTTCCAATAGAAACGTTTTGACACTCCTGTTCCATGATGTTGCAGTAGACCTTCCAAGTACAGTTTTTGTCCTTTGTTACGCACAGAAATTAGTGATCGCCAGCCCTGCTGAATTACGATGCAGGGCTTAAAACAACCACACACGCATCAGTCTAGTGTGAAGTATTGAGCCCTCATGTGCCATACCGAGCAATCTAACAATAACCTGTCTCGTGTTCTCTTTTCCCTGTGTCTCCTCTGGTCCCTCTTCCTGCCCTGGTCCTACACCTCCTGTGCTCTCCACCCCTGTTTTTGTTCTGGACAGACCTCACCGGCTTTTGGACCCTCGCTATCCTTGATGACCAATTCTTTCCCAACTGCCCCAACGATCTCTGTTTCTGCTGCAATAAAGACGTCTCCTCTGCACATTGGGATCCTGCCTCTTGTTTCGTGTGCCCGAACGTTACAGAATACTTCACCCAGAATGGATCCCGCAGAGGTAGAAGCCCGTTTTCATCATCAAGCTGTCCAGATAGAGGAACTGACCTCCGCTGTCACCGCCGCTCGAGAAGCCCTAGCGGCAGCAACCCCTCTTGAACCGTCTCAGCTGACTGGTGCTGTGGGTCACGTACCATCCACTAGAGGTACACCTGTACCCATCCCTGAACGTTACGATGGGCATCCTGATCGCTGTCAGGGTTTCTTGATGCAGTGCACCTTTTACCTGGACAAGAATGAAGTCCAGTACGCCACAGAAGAAGACCAGATTCGATTTGTGGTATCTCTTCTGACAGGACCCACACTGGAATGGGCCACCACCTTGTGGAACCAGGACAGTCCTACACTGCATTCCCAATTTTTGTGTCTTTTAAAGGGGTGTTCAACCACCCCCATATGGGACAAAACATTGGGGATCACCTCCTCCAAAGGAGACAGGGAAATACCCCACCGGCAGAGTACGCCATCCATTTTCGCACAGCTGCAGCTAATAGTGGGTGGGACAAAAAGGCACTCTTAGATGTCTATCAAAATAGCCTGAGTTATTGAACCTTTGAGCAGAGAACTCGGATGTCGGGGCATTAGTTCCACATTTGACGAATATGTTCAACTCTCTATTACCTATGATAACATGATTCGTGATCGTCGCCCTTGCAAGACCATCTCAAACCCAACAGCACCAACACCACCTGCTCCGCAGTATGTGACCCCCGACACCAACTGACGAACCTAAGCAGGTTGGGAGAACCAGACTATCAGAGGAGGAATGAAGGAGATGCCGTACCATGCGGCTCTGCCTCTACTGTGGTCAAGACGACCACCTACTCGCCCATTGTCCCTTACGACCATCTAGGACAGGAGTGCAGGTATCACCTCCTTTTTCTGCTCAACAATTACGGGTTCCTATACGTTATCACACAATAACTCAACTCCTATTCGAACAGCCTTCGTGGACTCAAGCGCCGTGGGAAACTTCACAGATGCTTCGATGGCAACCAGGTATGCATTCTCCATTACTCCAACCCATTTTTGTGAAAGCGGTCAATGGCAAACCTTTGTGCTCCAGTAAAATCACCCTGCAAACAGAACCCCTATCCTTAGCCATTGGGGCTCTTCACTAAGAAGCAATACGGTTTTTCGTATTACGTGATTTACAGGAACCCATAATCCTCGGATTCCCTTGTCTCCAACAACATAATCCTCGCATTGATTGGGCACAACGCAAACTTTCTGCCTGGAGTACCCATTGTAGCCAGCACTGCATTCCTCAACCAGTCTGTCCACGAAAACATTATCCGAAGGTAACCTGTTTTGCCACTTCCGTTGAAACTCCTCTTCCCCAAACAGGAACACTTGCACCTGAACAATACCGTAGTTTCTCTGATGTGTTCAGTCCTATGTGAACCTTTACGTTACCTCCGCATCGGAAGCATGACTGTGCAATTGACCTCCTGGAAGGGGCTCCCCTTCCGAAGGGAAGGATTTACCCACTGTCCAAACCTGAAGAAAAGGCCATGGAAACCTACGTGCAAGAGGGACTTGCCCAAGGTATTATTCGCCCATCAACCTCCTCAGTCGCATCCGGGTTTTTTTTTGTGGAAAAGAAGGACAGGGGTCTACGTCCTTGCATTGATCATCATGCCCTCAACAAAATATCCAAGCACATATCTTATCCTCTCCCTTTAGTACCAGCCGCCCTGGAACAATTGAGAGGAGCAACATTCAGCATATCATTTGTATTACTGTAACTCTTACAGTTTATTCTTTAATACCTGCAATTTCTTGTGTAAAGCACTTTGAGGCACATTGTTTTGAAATGCACTATATAAAAATAAACTGAAAATTGAAGTTGGAAGCATAAGTGAGAGGTTTGGATTTGCCAGTGTAAATCCGAGTTCATGAATGCATCTTGGCCTTGATATTTTTATTTGTCCCATATTTGTGTTGGGTCCTTATCCAGGCATTTTAAACACAAGACAAGTCTGTGTAAAAAACCATCCATAGTGGAAGGATCTTCTCTATAGATGAAAAATGGCACCATTATGACTTTTTCAGTTATTACTTTATTGACTGGGTAAATTTCAAGAATGCAAAAATATGTCTCTGAACTCAAAAATAATACTGTTACCACCATCTGTTGTTTGAAGTAAAGTTTATTATAGCCATTTAAATTACTAAAAAAATAATTTTATGTGTGAATATTCTTCTTTAGATCATTTTTCTTCATTCACAGAAATCATAAAGTGAAGACATAGCTGAGAACAACATATCGATACAAACATATACTTTTAAAAAATGGATCAAAAGCTTGGTGATGCAGACACAAGGAAAATGAAACGCTATATGTATTCTACTATTTGTAATAATTTTAAAGCGTAAAGTTGGATAGCAGTATGATGTGCAGATGATCAGGCTGAGCATGTACTATTTAATTCTCTATGTGTACTTATGTTCATTAATTGTACTTGTGTCTAACTATGCCTTTGCAACATTTGTCCTGGCTGTGTGACCTGGGCTGAGAAAGAACATGTACCTACTGGGTAAGGGCTTTACATGGACTGAGGGAGCAGTGACTGGTCTTCAGCCTTTAAAATCACACATTCTGAAATAAAACAATCCAGCAACAGGCAAATGTTCTACTACTAGTCATTTTAGTTTATGTTGATTCAAACAGACACAAAAATGAGGTACAGTACTAAAAACATTACATTTAAAAGAACAGAATTCCCAAATCATAGAGCAAACAACACAGCCATCTGCTGTTGTACAGCGGTGCAGTCAATGATAACATTAAAAGGGTAGTTCTCAAGAGCAGCTATCAAGGCCATCAAGCAAATAAGGGAACACACATGTACAAGAACGCTGCAGAACCAAACTAACTAGAGAACAACTAGAACATAGACCAGACTGAAGGAGCAGTGGAAGCCCAAAGTCTATAAACGAGGAGCATTAAAATAAGAAGTAACACAAAATGTGGGTCTGAACTGATGTAATGAGGCCACTGCCTGGGTCAACATGCTTCATTTCAAGCTTGGTTTTGGACAACTATCTACAAATGTGGAAGATACATCTGCCCGGGTTTGCTGTATACAATAGTGTCTTCCTCACATAACAGTTGGCATGGTAACTAGAGTCGTTATGGTGCCACTTTCCGTCTATATTCTTTGCTTGAGGTGAATCATACTCACTTTGTTAATAATCTTCTTGTTTGTCAGTAAATGGCTTCTAGTTCCCTAAACTGCCACAAAAATAAGAAGTTGGCTCCGAGAATCAGTCCATAAAGGATGGCGATACCAGTTTTGTCTGATTAGGCTTTCAACTGACATGTGTAGCTGTTACACATCTTTGCCGGAGTGCTGTCCAAAAATACTTCTAACATGAATTGGGAACATTATGATAAATTTGTTTTGGCCTTAACAATGCAGCCATAACTCAGGTAAATAAAGTTAAAAGGCAGCAATTTGCAACTTGAACCCCATTCATACCTTTGGGTTTTTCATCCATTCTTATTTCCTTTCTTACAATGTGTTTAAAATTCTATATTTTACCACAGTAATTTACTAAATTTTATTTCAAAAGTGAAGGGTAGTGTCATATAGTTAATTGTAATAATTTTAGTAACTGAATAATTATAATATAAGCATCTTATCTTATATTTATGTCACAATGTAAATTGGGATAAGAGTATATACACACACATGTATATCACAGGGCAAAGGCTAAGTACAATCTGATTTTAATTATATGTGTTTAAACATGTCAGGGCTGGAGTGGCAGAGTTTCCAGTTTGGACCCAAAAGCAGACACCACAGACCAAGATGGTAGTTTCAAAGCTTTAATGAACACCACTGGCAGGAGAATACAGTGACCCAAGGGGTCATGAGCTTAGGTACAAAAGGCATTTTAAAAAAGTCTCACGGTGAAAAGAGAACCTGATTTGATAAGTCTGACCACACTAAGGAAGGCTTGACTTGAACCACCGAGAACCAGTGAGGACACAGGCACTTCCTTAAATACTTAGCTCAGCCAGGGAACTGGGTGCAGGTGAGCCAGAGCAGAGAGCGAAGGGCAAAACCTGGACTGGAGCATCATGGAACAGGGACAAAAAAGTGAAAACCAAAGTCCAGGCAACAGAGGTGCTAGGCTAGGCTGGACCATGACAAAATAACATTAATCAAAATATAAGAGTAAAAAAATACTAAATGCTAAAAGGTGAGCTGGACAAAAATAGAGTACAATGAGCACAGAGCTTGCATGTTCTTAACTTTAATGAGTCTTTAATTTTTGTACTCTAGATGAAGACACCAAACAAATGACCTTCAGTTTGTTTTTCTAATGCTCATAATTTGTTTTTGTAGGAGTACTCAAGGCTGTGAAAAGGCCAAGTAAAAATAACACACCCGTATAATTAAAGGTTTGGTCTTGTTCACCATATATAGATCATTTGTGGGAGAATGGAAAACTAGTTAGGTGATGACACTTGTTTTGTCAATTCTTTAAGATTCTCTCTGGCTGTCAGCTGTTTAAATGTTAAAATGCCTATAGGTTGCATAGAGAAAACAAGGGTGTTGCAACTTTGTGGCTCCTACAGTCAATATGATTCCACTGCATTTCTACATAAACTTGACAAATGATGGCTGGAGAACCTCAGCTGCAATATTCCCAGTAACTCAAAAACAAAAAGCTCTTTTGCATTATAAAATGACTTCTTGAATTAGCTCTATATGACAAATGATTGTAGTAGAGCTACAACGTCCATCATGCAGTGAGCTGTAGACATATGAGGAGAAACAAAGAAATGACATGTAATAAACATTCATTAGTGTCAGAAGCAGAGAAAAACAAGGACATTGTAGAATGATCTGAATGTAGCTTGTCTGTTTGCAAATGAGGTACAGAGAACCCAAGCCTTACACACTGAGATGCTGCCGTGTTCTCTGTATTCAGTATCTATAATTCTCTGATGTGTGCTCAACATAAGTGACCTTGTGCTGCAAAATGTCCAAGTCAGAGCTGTTTAGCAACCAATACATCTATTGTAATAAGATTATTTGTTGGGGAAATTCCTGCATAATTTCTGACACCCAAAAAAATTGCTTAAACATCTTACACGCAGAAATTAATTCTCCTGCTATACGTAATTACATGAATTTGGTCATTGCATATGGTCCATAATAGATATATTAATTAATTTGTTAATTCCAGTTTGTTTGAATGGAATCTGATTCTACAACTGTTTTTTCTTTGGAGGGGCAAAGGTGGACTTCCAGGCAGTCTAGGGGCAAGGCAGTGGGGAAGAAATAAAAAAAACAGTAGTCAGTGCCAGGTTAGACACACTTTCCATTACAAGTCCCATGCAAAGCTTAAATTTATACCAAATTGACAACCAAACTCTTTTTTAGCTTTGGAAAACGTCTTTTTTGTTAGCTTATAGTGCCACGAATGAAAAACTGTCAGATACCATAGTGGCAATTCATTTTATAGGAGACAATTTTATAGCTGCTTATGTTTGCATTTTGCAATCCCCTTTATAGAATTCAAGAAAGGATTACATGTAAACAAAAGTATTCAACAATTAAGCTGTCCAACCCCAGTTCATTTTACAACATTAATTATTTGTGTATTTCCTCTGACAGTTGTTACTGTAAACAGTAGTCAGTGCCAGGTTAGACACACTTTCCATTACAAGTCCCTGTTTAAGCGTGCGCACCATTGCTCTCCATCAGTGCGGGGTAGCAGCCCTGTCATTTATCAGGCAGCCTGGTCAAGAAGAGGGCTGGCCTGAGCCAAGTGTTCCCTTCTGTAATCAGTCTCAACAAAGGGATCATTTGTCCCTTTTCTCTGACAAATTCTTCCCACATAATCACATAATCTGCTTAGGGAGTAACGGTGAGCATGACGCAAAGCTATGACACCGAGTCTCGAAGACGGTTTTTTAATTCTTTGTGGGATGGACTAATTTGCATAGCCTTCTCAAGGAAGGTAAAACATTTTCATTTTGCGTGTATAACTTGCACACTCTCATGTCTTAAGATCGTAATTACTATATCAATAAATTATACCACTGGCCATAACGATTTTGTAATAAAACAATTACAATTTAGTATCTAGTAATCAATGAAACTGTTGAACCAGTGAATTACTAATGACTTGTTAAAGAAAGTTATGTTTGAGACTTCTATTTCATACACGAGATAGGCAAGGGTGACTTTAAAATGTGTTGCAGTGGCCCTTGGCCTGTGATTTAATTTTCAACTTATCTGCAGAAACATTACGAAGGCACATGCGTAATACAGTTTGACTCAGCATATTCCTGCAGCATAAAAATCAAATTTCAGGAGCTGCTTCCATGCACCTTTATTGCAGGGAGATCAATAAAGGTTCTGGCACCGCTCCCATGACAGAGAGGCACACTGTTTACAAGAAAAGGGTGGGAACTCTGCACAAATATTAAATGTGAGCACCCTTTATGCTATGAATATAGAGCAGGCCTTGAGGCCTGTCATTTTATAAATAGGAAAGCGGCAATGGAAGGCCTTCAAAATAAACAGTTTACCGGGGTGGTGCACACCTTGGGCTTTCTGTCTGTTTACTAGTGCTACTTTAGACCAAAATTGAAGGTCCAATGACACACATCCAATATACTGCTGCACACTCACACACCCACGCACACACTCATGCACACACACAGACACACATATGCACTCCTACATTCACAGCCTTGTTTGTGTCAGTTTGCAGTCTCCAGCTTGTTAAAATATTTTTGTGTACAGGTCATCGCATAAAATAAATTGTATTGGCCACTTTTTTTTCTCAAATAAAAATACTTTAAACTAAAAAAAAAAATCTATAGGTTTTGGCTTCAAAGATGCAAAAACCGTATGTAGAAATGTGCAACATTAAGATGGTGGATCTTAGGCTGATGAAGTCACTGAAAGGCCTTAATACATAAATGCTAATGAAGGTCTGCTCTTGACTTCAGAGCCTGAAAACCAATATAGATTCGTGATTTTAGCTTGGACTTCCAGAGCGCATGGCGGGGCATGCTGCATCCAACACAATGAGTATTCTGGGTCACAGGTGTACATTTCAATGGGTGTGCTTCCCTTATAATCATACTTATATTAAGTTAACCCACTTTTAAAGCCTTTAAATAGTTTGGTTTTGTCATTATTGGGACAGGGACACTGATGCAGAGGGCATCTACGTTCAGAGAGTTATCATCAGACAAACCACAATAAATGCCAAACAAGAAAACAAAATTCAGAACAAACAAGGCAAAAGCCACAAAGAGAATTAGGCCAAGAACAAAGAGGGCATAAAGGAACAACAATGAAACAAGAAGATAACCCAACTACGCCCAACCACGAAGAAACACAAGGTAAGGGCACCCAAAGTGAGTCTGACACCGAAAACACCACAGTGAAACATCTAATCTGATATATGGACAAACTGGAAACATGGAACAGCTGAAAAACCAAACGAGGAAACAAAAAAACAAGGGGTCACGCAAGGGTCAAAACAATGACAAGTACTGTGACTGTGTGTGGATGTGTTCAGTCTCTGTCACTGACATAGTTTTTACTATGCTGAATTAATGAAATTAAAACTAACAATTGCTTATATATAAAACAGTTTAAACAGACTTGTATCCTTTACACATGTAACTGCTTGAAATAGTTTTAAGATAAATGTGAAGTTCCCAATACCAGCATATTTAATAATACAAGATTTTATGGGAAACTCCCGTTTAGTCAGAAAAGTGAGAAAAAAACTGACAGGAATAATCGGCTAGACCCTGAAACACAATTAGTCAATAGATGCTTGGCTTTGAAATTTTACATTTAAATGTAATTTTTCAAAAAGTAATATAGGCAAAATTTGCTCATGAATAATGGAACAACTCAGACACTGCTCTGCTTCCACTTTTTGACAGCTTCATTGTGATGATAGGTTTGCATTACTTCTGTACCGCGGCACCCACCTGCCGTAATGATATTTCATTGTTTTCAGCGTATAGAATACAAACCCAGGTTTTGATCTTCTGCTACAGAGAAGCCCCAAATTTGTATCATGTTGTGGCCACTATAATCCAAGGAGAACTGAAAGGAGGAAGACAGGCTAAATCTGGCAAAAACAATTTTTTGTCTTTTGTGGATCTCTGTACTCATTACAGATTAACTATGTATTGCTACAAATCTGAAAAACAAAACTACCAGTTTGAGTATAAACTTCATTAATGCAGACACAATCCCATCAAAGCACAAAGTGAGATTTTCAGCAGTGAAGAATGTGTTCTTTGATAAACACAAGGAGGTTGCTTTAATCCAGGACATTTTGCAGTAGCAAAAGATACTGCCCAGTTTGTTTAAGTTGGGCTTTAGCTAAAGTGACAAACAAATACCAGCTTTGGCATGTTACACTCAGAAAAGTTTGACGCTCAGCTGTGGTGTGCAGACAGTACTGTTGTTGCAGTCGGATGCCAATATCTTGCTCCGAGGGACTATAAGATTATACCATGTCTGACTGGAACATATGCTTTCTATCATTCCTTATGGGGAAAAAAGCTATTGTGAAATCCAACCGTTTTCACACCCTCCAGATGTACATCTTGGATCATGGATCATATCCTAAATGTTTATAAGGAAAAAGACTAAACAAATACATTGAAGAAGATGCCATATGCTTGAGTGTGGCAAAAGGAAAGACTGTATTCGTCAGTCCCTCGAGCCCATACAAATGAAATGCTAATGCTTTTCTCTTACGTCCATCAACCACTGCATCAGTGTACCTTTGCAGAGAAACTAATCTGGGTTTTATTGGCCTGCCACAAAGAATTTACACATTCGCTGTGGATTACAGAGGCCGGCAGCTGTACAGTGTGCAGAACTAATGTATTCTGTCACAGATTGTCTGAATAATGAACTCTTGAGGAAAGTAGCCCAAGCAAGCCAAAAAAAAAAAAAAAAAAAAAAACACGATGTTGTAATGGCACCATTAGCAACCACACGAGGAACAAGTTCCTGGAAACCACTGAGGAAACAACACTTGTCAGAACTGCTTTACTAGGAAAATCTGGGGCTTTTACTGCAGTTCATTGTACTCACTGAGTTCTGTGGAAGAAAAGCATATTCTATTATAGAATGTTATTTATACTTTTCACTGAGCTGTAAGTTGATTACATCTGCACAGCAGAGTTTCGCCCCTCTTTTGGAGTGAATTCATCTGGTTGGGGAGTTAACAAGATGCTGTATACATTTTAAGATGTTGTATAGTGCAGATATGCTTACTTTGTGCAGTAGCAGCAAATTGGAGAGTACTTGCACAAGCCTTTGCACCTCAACCTAAAAACACTCAATAGCAGTAAGATCAAAGGTCTCTGCAGGGAAACCAAACTCACCATCAGGTTTCTGGAACCATTTAGGTGAAGATACATACCTCGCGACGTGGCACGTTATCATGTTAGAAATGTCCATGCAAGTGTGGATAAACTTTCACCTTGAATGTAGCAATTTGTTTAGCCTCAATAATCAGATAGGCTGTACCCATCAATCTGTCCTTGATATCACTGACCCTAATCAATGCTTTCAAACTGTTGCCATGTTACAACATTGCCTGCCGTAGTATTGTTGACACCACACAGAATGGCTCTATGGATCGTTTTTACTTGTGCTAAACTCTGATGTTTCTCAATGCAAAAAAAATCTGATTTCATCTAACCAGGCAAGTTTTTTTCCCACCAGTTCATAGGCCAGTTTTGACAGCCCTATGCCCAAGAGAAACATGCTTTCTTGACCTTTGCAGGCTACACTGGCATTTAGCATCTAGTCTTAGGTCAGTAACCCATTTGAGACCAACGAGTGGTGAATCAGATGTGGTTTGCCTGGTGGTGGCCTGTCTGTTTGTTTGTTGGCAGTTACCATTTTCCTTTAAGCCTTCTGATCCACTACCTGTTTTTGTGCGCAGCATTGCCAATCACGGATAGTTATAATAACAATAACTCCTCTCCACTCCTAGCTCCAGTTATCATCTCACATTCAACATGCTGAACATGAACTGATGGCAGAAACATTGGCCTGTCTAGTATATGCCACACACCACAGTCACATGATGTATGGCACAACTTTTTGGAATGCACAATGAGTAATGTTTTCACGAAGCATATTGAATGCACTTTCTCAGTGATATTTCTGCAGAAGAGAATAATACGTGCGAGTGTAAAATTGTAACTTGAAAAAGCATTTATAGAAAATGGCAAAAGTACAATTCTGTTGCATTGTTGAAAGGCAATACACATTAATCAGGTAATGGTAGTTTCAAATCAATGAAGGTGTAAGCATGGATGATACAGGAGGAGGCAGCGGGAGCGTCTATCCCTATAAACCACACATGAATGTAGTCAGCATGTTGTGTCAAATGGATTACCACATGAATCACGCATTGTTACGCTGTCCAGGTGATAAATACACAACCAATAGGTCTTACGCAAAAGATGGGAATCATCGTGAAAGGGGGCAGGCGTGCATTTCTTTGTCCTATATGGGTGCGTGATGGATGGGGCAGATGTTGTTAATATTTCTTTCACTGTCTCGATGCAGGGCTCTGTTACAGACATGTCAATGTAGTGTGAGGGGGTATTTTAGAGACGTACAATACAGGGGTAAAACTAAACGGCACACCTGTTTGATCAAAAAAAAAACATCAATAAATTGAGCATACTCGTGTTTCAGAATATCCAATGGCTCTTAGCTAATGCATTTTGAAAACAAATAAAAGGTTTAATAATAATTATAATAATAATACATTTCATTTATATAGTGCCATTTTCTCTAAATGTCAGGCAAGCTGTAGTGCAAAGACCCAGCTGACAAAATGTAGGCTATTGTAGTAGGCCACATGAGGATGTTATTTTTACCCAGCTATGGAATATAATGCTAAGAATTAGAGTTCTAACTGTAGGTAGTTAGTATGGTGGAAAACTTCATAAATTATTCCTGTTTGTACCAGCATGTGTAAATGAGATAGAAGAATGTAATGATCCAGGCCTTCTTTACAAACAGTTTCCCTGGCCTCTGGTGACCCACACTTTTTACTTCATAGCTGCTGATCCTTCTGGCATGGCTTGTTAATGGAAAATATTATAAAGTGGGTTTGGCAGGAGAAAGAAGCAGCATTTTTAAACCTTTGGATGCCAGTTTGATTTGTAATTGCATTTTATTTTTTATGTGGTTACGATGCTAGTTTTAACTTGTTCTCTGCGGCCAGGCCAAAAGCTCTGATTCCATTTTTCACACAAATTTGACAACTAATTCATAACACCTAGACATAAGATAAATTAAACTGTCAATTTCTGTGCTCCATGTCAGAATGTGAAACTGTTTACATAAAAGGTAGTAAGTCACAACATACAAGCACAAGAACTTCAAAAGCTGCAACATCATTACTTCTACCACCATCTAGTAACCAGTTGTAAGGAAAGGTCTAAAACTAACCTAAAATTTTGGAATGAGGCTGCGGCTCTTCATTAAATGGACAGACAAAATATAGCATCTTGTATCTTAGTAACTAAGCCAGTACTAATGTTGAATCGCAACATTCTATGTTTCTTGCTGTGCTATTTAACATAACATGGGGGACACATTATGGCAATTAAACAAAAATGCCTGGTACAACACTTAATATTGTGACAAGATGCTTTGAGCTAAAACTTAAAACACGGGGACATATACTGAGATGCTAAACAGGCGTTCTTGTAAGTGCAAACTTAATACATTGTTCTCGAAAAGAAGGTGTAACGACACTAGCAAATATGTGAAGTATTTTTAGAAACTGCTGTCTAGTCAAATATTTCTAGTGGTTTGTTTCTTTCATTAACTCATCAAACTGTCACTCTGGTTCTACTGCTTACATGGTGATGCTAATGTGTTCGGCTTTCGTTTTGAAATGAAAAACAGTATATTTATAAAACATTACAATATCAGGAAAAACCCTCCAGAATCAAAGTTAACAACCTGAAACTAAACAACACAATACTTTGAATACATTGTCACTGCTTTGATACTGTTCAGACATTAATTTATATCACTACAAGCATTCAACAGTGAAGAATCTTACCAAAGCAAAGAGAAGGCAAATATTTTATAAAGAAAACATTGTGGCAGGTGATTTAGTATGAGCCTAAGTTATACAGGATATGTGTGCCTCCAAAGCAAAATGTTTAATTTTCCATTTACAAAAGGTGTGCATCTAGTTTTCCTCAGCTGATCCATATGTAGGGCTGGAAGGCATTTTAATCAAAAGCAAGCTGCCCTTACAATGCAATTCTGCGGTTCCTGGTATTGCATAGGTGGAGTCAGGTGATTTATAAAACCGATTATGCTCAGTGAAAAGATTCCGGGGCCATTTAATGATGGTTTCATCACATTGAAAGTGCTTCCATTTAGGATTCTTTAGGAAAACAAGTATAGAGTATGCTTTTTTTTTGCTTGTTTGCTTCAAACAGAGCAACACAACACATTCACAAAACACCAGTTTGCCTATCAAGTGTGCATCTCAGCTTTTTCTCACCTAACAAAATCACACATTTTAAAATGTCCCAACAGTACATCTCTAATTTTATGCCATTAGCACCAGGTTACAGATTCAACACCATCGATGGTCCTGTGTTCTTGACGTTCATCTGTCTTCCGGCTTCCTTCAGGTTTTGCATTTTTAGCAGCGATTTATGGAGCCACATGTCCCCTTTCTTTCTTAATGTGTTCAACAGCACAACTATGAATGGCAAGTCACTTGCAAAAATAAGGTGAGGTGATGAAAAATGGAACACGCGAAATGTTTGTCACCCAGACTGTCACGTGTGGCATGAAACATTGTCTTGGGATAAAGCTGGCACATGTATCCTAGTTTGCAGCCGTTTTGCTTCCGTTTGGTCCCAGTGTGTCCCCCGTGTGAGGTGAGACAAACAAAATGGAAACCAAATAAGAACTCCTTCCATGTAAGAAAAACGGTTGTAACGTCTTGAACTATAAGTCAGGCAAGCCATCAAGACCTGCCACAAGCAAAGCAGCATACAGCCTTGGAAGAGGGTCATTCTGAGGACAACAGAACTCAATGACCAGCAGTCTCATCAGTGACTGAGTTCCCTCCATCTTCATCATACACGTTCTCAATGCGCCACGCTGGTGGGAGGAGCTGAGCAGCCGTGAAACAGCCAAGTATAAAGAACATCCACAGCTCCTCCAGCCATGATGGAGGAGCGGTATTTATAAACAGCTTTCACAGTGCAGCTTTCAAGCGTGATAGCCCATGAAGGCTAAGCCTGGTTGAACCTGGTTACTCTCTGGAAGGAAGAGTGACTAGAAAAGCTATGGGTTCTGCTGGAAGTAGAGCTAGTGGGATGAGCAGTGGGTCCTAATGCACCAGTACAGTGACAGGAACTCTGTACTGTTAAAAGTGGCACCGTCCTTCAGATGAGACGTAAAACCCACTCTGTGGTCATTAAAGATTCTGGTGGATTCTGCACATTAGTGGTGGTGGACAACCACTCCATTGTAAAGCACTTCAAGTGTCTTGAAAAGCACTACAAAGTTTAATTCAATAATAATAATAATAATGATGAAGAATAAACCACACACGTCACTACCTGATGGGTCAGAGTGCTTATGGTTCAGGTTGGAATATAAAATCATGGCCACTGAAATGGCACAATACAATAGTTGCTCATATTGGTTTCGGTCATGCACTATTAGGAATGCAGTTCATTCGACGTGGCTCACTTTCCAGAATTCGAGTTCTTATTAATAAAATAATGGTATTTATGTTTTAGAATTCTCTCTTACCACTATCCATGATGTGGATCGTGATATTTCTGTTCTCTGCTTCGATAACTCGATCCTTATTTGGGTCAAAAGTAAGACAACATTTGTTGACATTTACAAATTCAAATCACAAGCCGGACAGTGGAAACATCAGCACCTCTTATATGTCATAACAGCTTAACTGACAGAGGCCCGTTTCATCTAAAGTGTTGACATTAAATCACATGACAGATCTTAGCTGTTTGTCACCCCTGCCATTAAAAGCAATATTCGGCAATGAGCGAGTGCTGTGGGAGGAAGTGGCGGTTGTGTGAACAAACCTTTAGCCGTGGCCCAATTAGCTCTATCCGCCACTGGGTCGCATTCCAGCCAGCAAGTGCAGGTGCCAGGGATGGGTTTAGACTGCAGAGCTGTCTCAGGCTGATCTGTCAGCTGCTCCAAAAAACGTGCTAATCACTTCACATCTCCAAAAAAAGAGGCAGCATGGCAGTGCAGAGGAAGGTGTCAGCATTAATGCAGGTGACATATCAAGTCCGCACAGGCAATGCATCCCTTCTGTTGTGTTTATCTATGTGTCACCTTCACCTCAGTCTGCTTCCCTTGTGCACTTTCCAGGCTCTTGCCATTTGACTGTGTCATGGGAGCTTATAAACCATGTATGGCACCCAGAATGCCTTGCCTTGACATGCCACAGACAATAATATCTTTCATGTGAAACTAAAATGTGTAAAAATTAGGATGAAAATTAATGTGTGCCATATCATTTATTCACTGGGGTGAAATGTAATGCAAACATATTGCAGTTACAATTTCTGACAAGTATTTCATAAATTTCTACTATAAATTACAGGGAATTCCTTTTATTAATAATATAACTAAGGTAAAAATATGAATGTGTACTAGACCACTATAATGTTTGAAATGTACTGCCAATAATCTGAAAAAGCATTTGCCGGAAATGAATGACATAAGTCAAGCTCTGCAAACCAAACTTACAAAAAATAAAGTGACACCGTATGTCAGATAATGTAATTCAAATAGTTTTTTTCACTTCAGTATACCCACTCGTAGTAATTTAACATTGAGCATTTTTGTCCAGAATATGTGATCAGCACAAGAGTTGTGTAATATCCCTTCTGTGCATAAAATATTAGCAATGAATGTTAATTAAAAATTACAATCATTAAAATTTATCTTTGTTATCCTTATGGTGCACTGGCACTCCATAGGGAATACAAGAACTTGCCACAGCAGAAGTGAAATCGTTTAATTCTGTGAGGACATTAAACTAAATTCTACCAATGTTTCCTCATTATATGTCTGAGCAGGCAGAAGGCATGCTTTGAGCATTTTTATATGTAACACTCATGTGTTTGTATCTACATTTACCAAGGGAGGATTGTTGACAGCAGGCATGGTGGCCAAGTGGTAAGGTGTCTACCCTTTAAACAGGAGGTCATGGGTTGAATCTGCATCCATGCCTACTGCTCTGCGTTTGGTTGACACTCCATCCAGGTTGCATTTTGTCTTGCGCTGTATGCTGCTTGGGGTGGGCTCCAAATATGGAATGGAATTTGAAATGCTGCAGTCCAGGGCAAAGCTGCAGCTCAACAATATCTTTAATCAGTCTCATTAGCGAATGAGATCCAGTGCACACTAACACTATACAGAGCCACAATGGCTTTTCAGTAAGCCGTTAAAGGGACTTGGCCACCTACGGCCATTTCAAGGGGTTCCACCTCACCATGCTTAGCTCTGATTTACAGTCCCTGTGAGTCCCTTAATGTCACAGTTTATTGAGATGGGTGCATGAAGAAGGTCACCTTCTCTGGTTTGTGGATCAAATTGCCATTTGACAAATGGCAACAAAATCAGATTAACACACCACAATGATCATAGAAAAAGGGCAGGTAATTCTTGGAGAAAGGCCAGGTAATTCTTGGACGTAACTGCTTTTAAATAGCTTTTCACTATCTGCAGCCGTTAGATTACATTCAGCCGCTAGGAATTTAAAGCTCCGCCGTTCTCCCTGTTTTATTTCTAAGAGTTAAAAAAATGTGAATTTATTACCATAAGAATACAAGGCAATGTACAGTGTACACAATAAAAGAGCAAACTGCTGGAAACACTCTTTGAAATTAGGATTATTCAGACCTCACTTTAAAAGAAGTTAAATGTGATTCAGTAGGTATCCAGTTGAAACATTGCCCTAAAAACCATACCACTGAATTCACAAATCTAACACCAAAGTTATGTATGGTCAGAGAGACATAGTTTGACAACAACTTGTTTAATTATGAAAAATATTGCCAAACGTCACCTTAGCAATGACAATACACTGACATTAGGGAAATTTCTAAACAATTGTACACTGGACTCTGACGTGATATTTAGGATGCTATAAAAATGTGTAGGTTCTATAAAAATGTATATGTAATGTTTTTTTTTCTAATGTTAATTAATGATTGACAGTGACTGACAGGGCACACCATCATTATGCCAAGTTGCATTGTGAAATAAAAAGCTGGTGTGGAAAAACATAATTAGGAAATATATCAATGTAAAAAGTTTATTTAACGTTTTTGTGAAATATGTATTATCTGAGTTGTTTCAGGGATCATATTTGCATTCCGTAAAATTATATTTTATAATAATGACTGTCTAATAAAAATCACATCATGAAATACAGTAAAATGATTTTACGTAGAAGACACACCTTAATTATTAAGTACAGTGCATTCTATTGAATTATTTAAAAATAAATGGCACATTTAATTAACTATTGAAATATTTATTTTAAAACATTTATTTTATTTTGAGTATTTTGGCGTTTTCTTTCTTTTTGCAGTATGTGTAATAATTAATCCTGATCATTTTTTTTACTGTTTGGTGTTATATGTTAAAAATAAGTTATTCCAACCTTATTTATTTTACCTACTAAAGGAAATATGAGTATGAACTAAATGAACCAGTTCTATCAAATCCATTCTTTTTCATTAAATGAATAAGGGGAATGTATTTTAAGATCTAGCCAGCTAGTAACTCTTTGAGATTTTCTTTTTTTTAATTAGCTACTTTCTACCATCCATTAAAGACGACTTTTTTTCATTAACTCTCAATATCTTCACGACTTTTGTAATTTAAGTACAGCCTCCGTGACCTTTTCAATCTAACGAAGTAAATAGTTTGTAACTTCATGCTGATCTCCTCGTGGTATTTCCCATACTGTGCTCATTATAATATGCTGAGATGCTGTTAAAAAATCAATTTAAAGAACTGAAATTTGTGTTTTGTAAATAATGCATATATTAAAACAAAGAGTTAAGAAGCAATTTCCAAAGGTATGTGAACATGCAATTACAGTGTGCCCAGCATTTTCACTTGATTCATTGTTAATGTGCATTTTTACATTTCATAAAGTCAAATCAGTAGCATTCAATTCACTAACTGTAAAAGAGGTCTAGAACAAGGAAAGGAAGAGGGAAATATACAAGGAATCCAGTCTTATGTATATTAAGTTTTAATGTTGCAGTTCATGTGTTTAAATTAGGTGAAGTAATTGTAAAAGAAAATGTGTAGGAGAGAAGACAGAAAATCAGGCTCTATGCAGCAGCTTGAAGGTAACGAGATTCCAACACTCATCTCATAAGACCATTAAAGATGTGGAGTGGACAGCTCTTAGATAAGCAAATATGGCTTGAAACCTGAAGACAGTAACAAAGACTCATAATACTACCACTCATTTAGGAGATACCATTTTGTCAAGTATTTATTGCTGTTAGTAATCAGCAGAACTTTTAACAGCATGCATTTGGCATGGCTCTGTAACTACCATCGTATAACTGATTTAAGTTTCTATGTCTTCCAAGTGGAATAAGGATACATTTACTAACTAATAATTTACAAATACAAAGCTTCTGAAAGCACATAACACAGTACCAAAGGGCGTCTCCAGGCCTCAAGCGTATGGACATTCTAGGTTGCATGGGTTGTCAGAATCCCTTTCTTGTAATTGCTGGCGAAGGTCCAAATTACTGGGAAACAGGGTGGCTTTGGTTCAGCTACTGGAAAGGCAACAGGAAACCACCTGCATTGTGCCACTGTAACTTTCAACTGTGCCAGTGTTAGCTTTCCAGGTGCACTCAGAAGACAGTGAGGTCATGTACACATGGCTGGGGGGGTACTGTGCTGGCTGGGAAGTGAATCTGCATCTGTCCTACCATTGAATGCTACTGCTGAGTCCATAGCCTGCAATAGGAGAGCATCATTACTAATGTGGTAACGGGTGTACTAATTAACTACATTGTCAAAGTAATGTGTTTGCACTGTTTGCTGGCAAGAAAACAAATCAGGTAGGCTACCTGCAGGAAATGGGCCTGTGTTTAAACAAGACCACTGAGCTGTGGGACCATTTGTAACCAAGCAGGGAGTCTGTACAGTATGTCACAGACACAGACACGCATACACATATAAAATATATGCAAACACCAAACAGCCTATTTACCAAACTAAATAACATTAAAAAATCATTACATTTACAGTGGCATCACAAAATGCATCACTCTGTAGCTACACCTCATAATGAAATTGAGGTCAAGAAATTAAAAATTTAGTTTTTACCATCTGAAAATTAAAAAATTAGTTAGCAATATAAATTATATAATAAAGTCATACCTGATTCCAAATTAACGAAATATGTCAATTATAATTTATCACAAATTGTTTTGTTGGGCTATATAAGCTAGAACAAAGAATTCCAGAGGAAAAGAGGACCCCTCAGCCAAAAAATATATAAAAATTTATCAGATGCTTTTTATCCAAAGCGACTTACAACATTTCACATGCATGTTACAATGAGCTAGCACTGGGTATCTTGCTCAAGGACACCCCTGGTGGCTGGGATTCAAATCAGCCTGATGGTTTACCAAGTGAGCCCCCAGGCTGCAGGTTGTCTATATATCCATCCATCCATTATCTTAACCGCTTATTCCTGGTGAGGGTCGTGGGGAAGCCTGGAGCCCAGCCTAGGAGACATGGGGCACAGGGCAGGGGACACCCAGGGCAGGGCACCAGTCCACCACAGGGCACCCACACACACGCTTTGGACTGTGGGAGGAAACCAGAGAACCTGGAGAAAACCCACCAACCACAGGGAGAACATGCAAACTCCATGCACACAGACCCAAGGCAGGAATCAAACCCCAGGCCTGTAGGTGCGAGGCGACAATGTTAACCACTACGCCATATATAATGTGTATATTAAATATAATAATATATATTATATATATTATAATGTGTATATATATATTTATGTATGTGTTTTTGCATTATAATATATATTAAATATTTATTATATATATTATTATATTTAATATAATAATATATAATGTATTATATAATATATAATACAAATTCATAATTTAAATTATAAATGTTACACTCAACATGCATAATTTCATTAAAATACTAAAAGTTCTAACTGTCTAAATAACAATGGTTGCAAAACATATTAATTGTTCATTATTGGAATAGATATTTCAAAGTAATGATCATTTTGAAGGACTATGTAAAACTATACATTATTAATAATTGTGTTCAGCTTCATTTACTCAATTAAACTCAATCTGTGAACTTGTACCTGGCTAATGTCGATGCACATGCACAGCTGCGCAACCCAGTTTGCCAGTCATGGCACAATATGTTTTTTTGGATTAATTTTCAGACTAGCAACAAATAGTGCACTTAGAGCAAATTGTGCTAAACAGGAAACAAGTCTTGCGCCTGAATTGTTTGATTGGCAATTGTGATGAATTCCTTTAATTACAGTCAGCTTTGAGGAGGCTTTAAATCTTCACTGTGGCACAAGTACGATGGCTTTTTGTGTACTTAAAAAGAAAAATCGCAGCTCTGCTGGGTCCTTTGGAGGCCATTAGCAGCAGCAGCACAGCTGGTGAAGGCAGCTGTGCAATGGGTTAGGAACCCAGCCATTCATCATGGTCAGCGCTGCTTTTCCACCACAAGATCTATCACCTGTGCTGGCTGTTCAGCTTCACGGCAGCCTCTACAAGGGCAGCCTCTTAAGCCAGAGTGTTCAGTTGGGTCAGGACCAAGACATATTCCCAGAAGACTGACCTCCACTGGTCATGAGCAGGGACAATTTTACTCATCAAATAAACTCATCAAATACACATTTCACAAAGAGTTAATTTAGTATTTCAATAGGAATTACTTATAATGCTTAATTATACATGCATTACCTGTGTTAGTTATGTACTTTAGGCCCGGGTGTAAATAGTTTAGGTCTTTTCCACGAGAATCTGTAACCGATCTTTAACCAAAATAACTGTTACTTTCACATTCATTTCACATTCTTAACAGTTTGTACACAATTTATTTTATGTTGGGAATTTTACTAACATCAACATGCATTTTAAAATTTCTTTATTGAAATAGACTTGGTATTGTTATTGAAATGAGCACAGAAATAGGAGATGAGATATGCTTTTGGATTCTGTGTTGCCTAAAAAGCCACCATACAAGTCTATAAACTGCACACCAGGCAGAGACGTGAAGAACAAGTAGATTAGAAACAAGAAACTGGGGACTGGATATAGGAGGGCAGGCAGGGACAGGTACTATAGGTGGTCAGACAGGAGCTGACTGACTGGACAACAGGTACAGAGGAAACCAGGAAGTGAGAGAACCACTCACTATGCTCTAGACATTGGCAATACCTCACAACATGATCTGTGGACAAACTGAAGAAAAATAGCCATGAAAAGGAAATGGTGAATAGGTGAAAATGATGAACAAGTAAGTGACTGTTTGCTCTTCATTTAAGCCCATAATGAAGAGGTGTATTGTGGCAAACTGACGCTGTGCTACAGCTGTATATACTGCTCTCAGCTCCTCCCCTGAATTACGAAACCATTTTCTTTCTTTTGCTTTTTTCTTCTTTTTTTACAGAATTGGCTCTATGTGAAAAATGCCACATCGAACCAACTGTCTTTGTCACCTGTACACTATGTCTAATGTACTTCAAAGGAAATATGGAAATATTGTCCCCACTTTGTAAGTCTAGGTATGCAGCATTGACTGAACTGACTTTCTGAAACATATTCAAGTAATGCAAATATTTTTTGTTTCTAAATTTGCTTCATGCAGGAAGGCAATAGAGGCAGTCTGTATTATATGGATATCTACACTGATTTGCATAGATATCCACAGTTAACATTGCAGTTAGCCAATAAAATAAAACAGTATATACTGAAAAATACCCTCCACGTTCATTGCATGTGGGCTATACACATGCTATATCCAATAAACAATTACAAACACATTGCTGAGTGTTATAAATGCAAACAAGGGGAAAAATACAATCAGTCATATTTACTAAAACATCCAGATCCATTTTAAGTGTGTTATCTCAGAAGTCGATTTTTATAGCTCATCTAATTTTGGTTTTATAATTTGATTTTTTTTTATGGGATCCTCCATAGAAAAATTTAAAAGCAAGAACTGGATAAGAGAGCTGACCCTAATGAAGACCTGATATAATATTACACTACATGTGAACCACGGTTTATGCTGCCGTCATTCTCCTGGAGATGACTAAACAGTGTTACTTGAACAGATTAGATTTATGTTCCCCTTTATCTTGTCAGTGACAGCCATTTATCAACAGTAGAATTAATTAAAAGGACACCATTCATTCTGACTTCCAGTGTGTCTGACTTGACACACAGAGGGCCTTCTGTATTTATATTTATTTATACTCTATGCTGTCGTGCCATTTATTATTGCTAAAAGGCAACAGAATAGATACTGTACACACACAAGGCCTTGAACATTTACAGATTCAAATAAACAGTTTCACACTGAGCTCTGTGGATACATAGGTTTTTTTAAGGCCCACATAATTTGAAATCAATGCATTATGTGTAGAACGATACTTTTCTCACTCTGTAAACACTGAAGCGGATGACTTGTTTAATGTCTCTGTGCCACTTCTGTTAATGGCCTCACTAATATGGTATAGATTCTTTAAGAAATTAGATTCTAGCAGTCTGTAATGAGCTCTCTTGCAATTAAACTAATTTATCCATCATTTAGGACCTGATTTGTGAGTAAACCCCAATTGTCAAAGAACATTCAGAGCTCCTCATATTCTGACAGTGAAGACATGGCTGTGCTTTATTACTTCTCTTGCTTAGTTTGAAATCCCCACAGTTCACCCTCTAGTTCATGTAGTGGAACTCTTTAATGGTCTTATGGAGATTATTTACAGCTTTTTTACCCTGCTGGTCACTTGCATTGATTCTGGACAACTCAATAAACATTACGGTAATTACAGATGTATGGCATCCTATTGTCTTTCATTGTAGAATTTGTCCCCTTGCCACTTTTTCCCCTTGTCACTCTCCTGACTGCTCTGTCCCATCAGCATTCTGCCCCCTCATCACCCAATCACCTCATCGCTCTGTCTCCTTCCTGTTCTGTCCCCTCGTTGCTGTGTCTCCTCACTGCTCTGTTCCCTCGCCACTCTGCCCGCCCCTCCATCCTGTCCCTTTGCCACTCTGTCTCCTCGCTGCTTTCTTTCCTCATCGCTATGTCCCCCCACTGCTCTGTGTTCTTGCTGCTCTGTCCCCTTGTGGATCTGTCCCCTTTTGCTGTTTTTCCCTTCGTTGCTATGTCCCCTCACCACTGTTTCCCTTCGCTGCTCTGTCTCCTTGACGTTCTGTCCCCTCGCTGCTTTTTTTCTCTCCCTGTCCTGTATCCACATCGTTCTGTCCCCTCATGTTGAGTAGTTCTGTATTCTGCCAGGAGCCTGGTTGTTGTCTGCCCAGGGAAGGCATGAGTGACAGTCAGGCCCCTAGAGCAGACCTGTGATTGAACATATCTTGTTGCCCATCTGAAAGTGTTTCCCCTCTGACAGGCCAGTGCTTTGATGAATACTACAATCTACCAGTCCGGCCAGATAAATTTGGGGGCCTGTATGAAACCTGCTGACCTTCTTTAATCCGTCCAATAGACAGGGGGCTCCAGAAATATATATAAAGAAACAAGTAGAGTTTTTCTGTTTAACTTCATTTTTTTAACACTCTTCCACTTCCAAAAAAGGATCCACTTGCTTTTTGACTACCATGTTTTTGAAATATATTCTCCTGGTGTTTACTCACAAGTGTTGAGCCAATAACCCCTAACAGTATCTGTATCAATCACAAGTTAAGAACCATACTTGGCCCAACATAGGACTGCTATAAAGCTGCTCTTCTTGCATAGTCTGAAGTTAAGTGTTTATATGCTAGATATTTCTTTCTGCCTTACAGAAAGTTTAGGTGTTTTGGTGTTTTACCATCTTTACCATCTTATCTTTTTTTCAGATCTCTTTATCGCTTAATCTTTATTATTTAGGGGTGTAATAAAATTGTAATAATGTAATGATTTATTACAATCAAGAAATTTTACTGTACCCATTAATTAAAGTTTTAATAAAAAGGACCATCACCTTTGCTGGCATCACATTTTAAAAATAAATGTAATGGGTTTGTGTACGGATAAACACACATGCTAATTTACTCAACATTTCTGCAGTAATTTGTTTTTTCACTATGTGTTTTTGCGCCAGTTCTAATCTTTGAAGAGTAACATTCATATTAATTGTTATACTTCACCGAGTACAAATTTGCCACAAATTTTTATTTATGTAGGCTATAGGTTAAAGGCATGCACTACAATTTTATAGCTGTCAACAAAAATACACTTCTGTAGTCAGAGGTGCCGCTAGAGATTTTTCTCCCCCATAAAAGATTATCATGTTATGTTGTAATTTTTGCAGGCCTTGTCATCACAAGCCCTTGGAATTGTCCCAGGTTTTCACCTTTCTACACTGCCCTGTCTGTAGTTTAAAAAATAGGATAAAATAGTGACCTTATGCTGCTATGTGACAATGTTTCGGTGATCATTAAACACTTGGAAAAAGAACAAAAGTACAAGCAGTAATAATGTTCCTTTTCAATATGATGACTGAAAAGCCAGTTTTAAAGGGAGGTCTTGACTGAGAAAAGTTAGTGTGTTTTGCTGTGTCCTTCTGAATCCCTGGTACACAGAAGCATTTAATCTGAACAGCTCTCAATATATTGTCAAAGTCTAGTATCCACCAGATATGGAGAGAGATTTAAATGTAATTATGTGGAAACATACAATATATGCTACAATATCATTACAATATAGAAAATGGCATTTTTTAATTCCACTCATTATCCACATTTATAAGTATTTTTAAGTGTGAGCCAGAACTTTTAACAACAAAAACAACAGCAGAATGAAAGGAATGACCTGTATAAAAACAAACATTGAACGGGTCTAGGAAACACAGCTTTTACGGGCATAACTTAACAATCATTATTTTGGGGTGAGAGGGGCAAGTCCCCCTCCCCCTACTAACCTCGAAGAGGTGTCTATTTAAGTTTCAAGTTTAATTGGCTGTTTTTTAAATTTACGCTGTCCTCACCACTACCAGTTCAGAACATATCTGTAACACACCAAACCCATACTGCTGTGTTATTTCCCGGTTTCATCTTCAATGCATATTTGAACAAAAGATGGACCAAGGCAAGGACACATTGCTTTCAAATAAATATTGCACTCTTAAACACATACTGAGAGTGACAGACATACTGTGTGTGTCATCTCAGCACTTTAGTTTAGACCAGCAAGGGGACTGTCAGATCTGCACAGTGTTTAAAGTCCAATCTTGACAAATAAAAGGATAAAAAGAATATGTACATCTTAACGAGTGAATACATACATAAAGCAATTTGATGAAAGGCAAACGTATGCCCCATTATGGTAATTGAAATGACATATATGATTGTATTATTCAGTTAGAAAATTGCTGCACCATGATGATGTAATTGATTGTCTTTCACTGGCAAATTTGTTCCCTTGCCACCTTTTCCCCTTGTCACTCCGTCTCTGTATAATTTTAATTCATGATTACATAATTATTGTCACTAATATCCTTAACTAAACCAGCACTCACTTGACTTTGTTGGATGTGAAATGACATTATGACCAGTTACCCGTCAAGGTTACCTTTGAAGTCCAAATGCCTGTATTCTTTCTTACTCTCTTTGGGTTTTTGCCCACTCCCATATTAGCCAAATAAAACAATTTTTATACAATGGCAGTTCAAAGAAATTGCTCAAAGATTTGTTTTTGGCCGCACTGACATACGTGTCAAAAATGGATGTATAGAAGAGACATGCGCAAACACTGTGTATCATTAATATTTAGTAGTCGCTTCTGTATCCTTGACAACCTTCTCACGAGGCCTTGGCATGCCGTCATGAAGATTTTAAAAATACTCTAAAGCTACTTCTTTACAAGGCAGTGACTGAAATGCATAAGAAATACCAAAAATAAGCATTTACTTTATAGTCATTTTATAAAGTCATTTTAACTCTTGCCCTTATTTGTAAGATTGAATTTCACAGGTCCATTTGTTGATTTAGAGTCATGATCAGCTGGGTTGCGTGAGCTATTTCACTACTTCTATGTACTAATTTGGCTCGTTTGCTGTAAAGTTCAGTTCGATATTTTACAAAGAATTTATTCAGCACAAAATAACCAATACATTTTATTAAATGTCTTTCGGTCCTTGCCTCACAAAAGTGTCTGTTGATCTGTTCACTAATTAAAATTAAATACAAAACTTCAGTCCAGAAAAATATAGGATTGCCAGAGCTGATTTCTGGATGTTAGATATAGAATTCCGAAAGGCCATGGTCACATGTTAAATATTGTCCCCTAGGAGAACTGTACACCTGTCTGAGTCAGCTGACAGACTTCTATTGAACAATGCATTACAACATCTGCAGGACATAATTTCTCATTTCTGCATTTCTTGCCTTCATTGACACTGTTCTACTGGATACTGACACTAATACTTAGCACAGGAAGCTGTATATAAAATTTCAAACCCCTCCCCTGACTCATTTGTCATTTTTTTTATTTGGTGGTGCAAAATGAAAATTACTGTATTGTCCTTTACAAATTACCCCTGTGTAATTCGGCTATCATTTATGCTTTGCATCCATTTTATACAGCAACCTTTGTTTTATTTGAAATAGAATTCTCTAAACTCAGAGGACCATGGGAATAAAATCACAAATATATTGTTTCCTGACTGCCAGCTAATTAAAAATGAGGGGTAAAGAATGCTGGTACCTGCTCTGCATGCCTTCCTAATACAGAATGAGCCAATTAGATAGCCTTGCAGGAGCTTGATTGGCTAAGCTCAGCATCTGTGAAAATGTCCCCCTCTCTGTGTGTTCAGTCCATTAGCACTAAATCAGTCTCATGATTGTGATCCAGTGATTCATATGCCAAACGTGTAGCAGCAGAAAATGTCTAAATTGTCATTTTTAGTGGATAGCAAGTTTAAATAAACATGTGTGTGAAAAATGTCAGGAATATGATAATGGTCTATCAGTTTAGTTTAATTGTTTATCTGCCAGATATGGAGACAAATTTTAATGTAATTATGTGGAAACATACTATGTCATTGCAACATCTGAAAAACATTTTTTTAAAATTCCATTCATTGCCTACATTAAAAGCATGTATAAATATGAGCCAAAAGTTTAATAACAAAAAGAATAGCATAATCAGCGCAACGACCTTCATAAATGCAGAATTTGAACATTTGTAGGATGACAGTAAGAACATTTCGGCCATATGACGCTTGGCTGTTTCCTCTATGCTAACAAGTGCATGATAATTACTGACCTCCCATCTGCCTGTGCGCAAATGCTTGGCAGCTCTCCATAGACAAAAGATTTACGAAGCTTTCGATTGATGTGGTTGGATTAGGTATGATAGGATACTCGGGATCTCGATAACAGCCATTGCTTGGCAATTATTTAGTGCTCATCAATGAATTAACCAAAGAACTTGCTTAAACGAATACGTAATGAATGTAGTCATATAGTAATCACATTAGCAGACAATTAAATAACACGTAACGTTAAATCGGTAGATTAACTTTTGACAAGTTAAGTGACAGTTCAGTTACTTTGCAAACTGACAAACACAACTCGGTTGCCAATTACAAATGCGGCTCCATATTTTCATTGATATGATCCACATTAGTCAAGATGCTTCATAGGGAGAGAGACCTTAGCATAACCGCAAAACTCCTGCGGACAAACTAGCTGTTGAAAATTGAGGAGGAAAATGCAAATATTTAGTGAGCGATAACATAAATGTGACGTGCCGTGCTCACGTGTGCAGTCTCACATTCCTTAGCGCTTTTCTCTGGCAAATTCAATACAATAAATACAGGCTTCAAGGACATTTGCACACAGCGTTTTTGCCATTCTTGACTGAAGTGCTTCTGAGAATTTACTTTCACCTGGGGTTAACGATTCTGCTATTTCTTTATTCAAACAGAAAGAAAGCATTGACCCAATCCTGGTATTGGTTCAGGGTGACGGACTAGCAGGCGCATTCAGATTTACAAGTCTTAGAACTGATCTATCCTTGAGATTCCTTTAAGCATTGAGCGTAAATAAAAGAACTTTGTTTCTGTAAAGCAGACGACTTTTGAGTGGTGTGCAACAGACAATGAAATTGCGTTTTATTAAAAGCTAAATAAATAAAAATAAAAAACAAGTAAATCTTATTTTTTAACTATTGCACATTCTCTTAAGTACTTTGATGTTTTCATTTCTGGACAGAAGATGCTTACGCTGCTTGTATCTGATAAGTAAAGACGAGGATTTCAGGTTTTGAACTGTAACAGAGCTCTTTATGGACCTATTCATTTTTTAACGCAACAGTTGCCATATAAAAACAATTACAATCACAAATAATAATGATGCAAACTGACATTAATGTTTAAACTGATTTTCTTTAGTGCAGACTATTATACAGTGTGTTAGCAGACAACACTACAGAACACAGTAACACTTGTCAGATCTGTTTGCTCCTTATTATTACTTGGTAAATAAATGATGAATAATGGGGGATCAGTCTTCCCCCAGTAACATAAATGTGTCCATTGACATATGATGCAATTTTATTTCATGATTTCATTTAAAAATCCAATATAAAAATACAAAATAATCTTTATTGTGTATACAGGTTTTTCTTGTTATGTGTTCTATTTTGTTGAACTGTGCTTGACCTGCACCACACTGATTTGCCACACCACATGGTGCACTGTAGCTATTACAGGTTGTACGGTAAAAGCAGTGTAGCACCCAGAAAAACACTGTCATCTTATTTCTCCCCTATTGTCCTAGTGAGTGTATCACCAGTTGCAGGACACAAAACAACACAATTATGAAAGGACATTACCTCACACTGGCAATGGGCCAATAGTACAATGATACAGGAGAATTTCAGTACAACTTGTACTGTTATTGGTTTTAAAAAAAAGCGACTCACGGGAAGGTAGAAATCAACACAAAGTGTAGCGAGTTAATGGTACTTTCAATAGCTTACTATGTAATGAGGAAGGGAAAGTTAATTTCATTCTGTCTAAGCTGAAAACTTCACTTTCTGGTTTACAGGACCAAAGGGTATTCTCACATGTAGGTGTTGATCCACATTTGGCATGGTATTATGACTTGTTATTGCACTCCAGACGCAAGTGGAAGACCAGAAATATTATAGGGTCAATAATATTATAAGGCACAAGGATTTTAGTGTGCAAAATCATGTGTCCAGTAGTTATTCCTAGAATTGCTTGGCACCTGCAGCTTTGGAATGGATATGAATAATCACAGGTTGTTTAGCTTGGTGTACTTATTTAGTTACAACGCCCAGCTATAGGATATTTTGTTTTGAGTATTTACGTTTGTTTCCCTGAGGAGAATGAAAATAATATGTAACTATATTGGTTTTTTTCGTCTTTTGTGCATGCATATACGCAATATAAAGATGCAAATAAACTCAGATTTTATTTTTTCGACTAGCAAGATTTGAAGACAACAATGAACATGAATTGCTTTAATTTGTGTTTATATTATACTCCTCTGAGTAAATAATGTGAATAAATGTTATTAGAGTACCTAAATAATAATAAGTGCTCTGAAATATTAAATACTCACACTATGCATTTTGCATGTGGAAGTTTATGAAAAAAATTAATAAATATTCATTACTCATCATCAAAAAAGTGAAGCATCTTAAAAATGACTCATGTATTTTAAATAAGTGAAGGATTTTGTTTTGTTGCTTGTGTAGGAGGTCTAAGTAAAAAAAAAAAAAAAAAACAAACAAACAAACATATGGCATACAGTAAACTATTCACAGTTATAAAAAAATTATAAAATTAAAAGCAAAAACTGTTTAGTCCCTCGAGCCAGGTGGAGTTTCTATCCCTCATCTACTGTGCACGCTCATGGGTTGTATTGAAAATAGAGCTGAGGGTTATCAAAGAAGGAGAAGAAATGCAGGTGAATTATACAAAAAACACAAGTAAAATTTTTATAAGAACCACCTCCTAACTCAACTCTCTTTGTTTACAAAAATTGTTCAGGCAGAATACCAGATGTTTTCCATTTTAAAGAAATATGTCAGCTCTATAATTTTACTAAATTTACAAAAAAAAAAATCATATATTTTTCATACTTCTACTTTCCATTACAGGAGAAGAACTTGCTTTGGCCTTGGTTTAAATCCATGGCTCCTTTGTATGCAAAACGTCTACCATTGTACCAGCAATGCATTATTTTAAATAGGACATTGAATGCCATTAGAGTAAATCCACCCACACTGTTTTTAAATTTATATTATTTATATTTACTGTGCTAATATTTATATCACTTGTCATAAAAGTGTAATGTGCACATGAAACCACATATATGTGGTTGTTTTTGCCATCTCCATGGATCAGATTTCTTTTGTATTGCAGTCTACAAGCCTGCTTTGATTTTTGATAAGCATGACAATTTGTAACCCTGGTTATGGCCTGCAGGTCAACAATAAGCATTTAAAGCCATCCATAGAGTTACTGAGTTACTTATGTGGACAGCCATTCTATCCTTGAGAAGACTCTTACTTATTCAGAATGCATGGATAGAAAACAGAATTTCCATAAACCTTTGTGTACTTTACATCCATGCACTGCTAGCGGGAAGAATTGTGCATCTGGTTTATATGAAGGCTCCTTTGAAATTATCTGTGTAACATTCACCAAACCCACATCCCAATTCAGGAAATTTACCAATCTATATCTGTGCCTTTGTGGGCTTATGTCACTGGACACACACACCATATTTATATGTGCATAGAAAGTTAAATTTGTGTCCTATTGCAAGACGTATATTAAATAAATGACACATATTAAATTACTAAACCAGAACAGTAAATAACTATATAATTTTAAATTGCATTTAAAATACAAAGAAATGAAAGTCCAAAAAATTCCATGAGCTCAGTATTCTTTAAACATAAACTGATTGAGCTGACTTGGCCTCCATTTACAAAGTTACAGCTTGATTTTCTGGCCTCCCACCTGCTTGCATACTCAGAGCTGGCATCAGCTGTGTGCATCTGGAGCCCCCTCCACACCTCCCCTTCTCTGTCTCTCTCTCTCTCTCTCTCTCTCCCTCTCTCCCCCTGTCTCTCTCTCTCTCTCTCTCTCTCTCTCTCTCTCCCTCTCTCCCCCTGTCTCTCTCTCTCCCTCTCTCTTCTTCTCTCCCCCTGTCTCTCTCTCTCTCTCTCTCTCTCCCTCT
>JABJVR010000035.1:6012883-6060520 GCA_025773905.1 Chitala chitala
ACCCCCCACACCCCCCCCCCACCCCCTCCCCCCCGTCCCGGGGGGGGGGCGCCCCCCCACATAAAAAAAAAAGCCAAAAAGGCTTTACATAACATGCCTTAGAGTGCATCCATAAATAGCTCTAAGCACTGAGCAAGCAGGCCAGGGACCTGAAAAGACTCTGGTCCAAAACACAAGCCTGGCTCCAGAATATAGCTTGTTTGAAATCAATTCCTGTCTTGGCATATAAAGTTGCATCTAATTGAGCAACATGGGTTTACAGGTCTGTGGACAGACCTAATGATAAGACATTAACCGAAAAGGGAAGTACTGTTCAGAACCCAAATTCAAGTAAACAGACATGAGCAGGCCTAATTTAAGCATGTGGGACACTGCTTACAGCTCAGACTGCAGATATAGCTAAAGTACACAAAATGCCTTTTATGCAAATGTATGGAAATTATGTAGTCACCTGAAAACTAAATTTCACAACACATACAGAATAAAGTGAGATTACATTTCTAGTGGAAAATGTCTCCATCTACTGTGCATATAAAATATACCATCTAACCAACTGCCCACATAGCAGACATTCACTTCTCGTCTGCTATGTGGGCAGTTGGTTAGATGGTATATTTTGCTGTTTTGGCTTCCAGAGCAAGCCAAAACAGCACGGGTTTGAATTACAGGACCACATCCAGTAAAAACTGAACAAACGCAGACAGAGATGGCCCTACAGCATGCAATTTCCTCTTCAAGGAGACTTCCAAGAATTTCTCTGGTGTGACCATCACAAAACCACCAGCTAATTTCTTCACTTACACGAGAACTGGCCAGTAAAGCAGCTCTCCTAATACTCACTTTATCAGTTATGGGTAACAGCATTTCAAACACATTTAATAAGTTTGCTACAAAAATACCATGGCTCCACTCTATTCAATAGGCATTCTGCACAACACTTCCACCAGCACAAGATGTTCAATTAAGTACACCAAATACACAAAGATGCCTGTCCAATACCAACCATATACTGCCTGTCCAATACAAACAACCATCACAAAAATGATGGGAATACTTCATACAACAAATCAGGAAGTGATTCAAATGGCAAACAAGGGAAGAGGGAACCCCTAGTGGTCATTAACATTAACTACTTAAAAGGCAGGATGCCCTGCAACAGATAAGAATGGAAATTTCATTTTAATCTTGGGACACACACACACACACACACACACACACACACACACTTTAAAGTGTTCAGATCCATCACGTATGCACACAATATTAAATGCTGCACCTGTCCAACAGCTTTCAGATTTATAGCTGCTGGTGCTCACTGAAGCGATGAAATATTCACAGCCAGAACCACCGTGTTCTGTCATAACCAAGATGACGACAGCAACACGATAAGCAGAGCGCTGAACAGAATACTTGCCATGAGGCCACATGAAACCCAGAATTATATTTGGCAAAATTCCTACAATTCCACATTAGTTTCACTATAACAAAGGATCATGTGCATGTGAAACTGACACCACACACAAATGTTCAAATATCTGAATGATGCAGTGCAACAAAACACTTTACATGTTAATTCATAAATATCTTCTCGTGCAGAGACTAAGCAAACCGTCTGAATGAAACCAATACCAGACCGTAACAGCTGCTGTTGAAGTTGAGTCCAACTCTTCATAACCACATGAAGACCAGGTCTGTTCTGGACATTGACCATCATGTGGTTTTCTTGGCAGGATGCTGGAGTTACCATATCCTTCTCCAGTGGAGTGTGCACAGCACCTACTACTTCCCAGGTCAGTGGTCTCTAACCAGGCCCAACTCTTACAATTGTGCTGCTTTAATTTCCACTTCAATCTTTACTTATAAACCAAGGACAGAATTTCAGCATGTAAACCCTTCACCCAATTTTTTTAGCAGATCCTTGTTGATAAATCACCTCCATTTCAGTCCAAACTCCAATGACAGCATATTAAATAAAGGAACGTACTTTATCCACCTGACTGGTTTTATAAGTTTGTGGAACAGACAGTCTTTGTGATATAGTACCTTAGAGAAAAGCAAGGCTGTCCCATTGCATTTAGGTCAACCTCATCCCACTTGGCCATATAGAAGACGGCCCTGCAGGATTTTCAAACCAAGGGAAAATGTTAAAAACAGTACCCAAATATTGGTCTGTATTTGCAAAATTACATATACTACTGTTAAAGCTGTACCCCCTTTGAACTCTCTCCAGTAACACTTTGTCATGCAGTTCTATCCCTGTCAATGCTGAGCCCCACACGCAACAAGCACTCTACCACTGTGACCCAAGGGACCAAGTTCAACCAGGCTTCTAACTAGCCTGTCACACAATGACCAAACAGTCAAGGACAAGACTGCAAGCCATAGTCACCACACAAACAATTACACGTTCTCTGACCTCACCCAAGAAGTAATGGGGGAGGGGAAAAAAAAAAAAAAAAAAAAGTTAATCCTTGCTAGCCAAGCCCAAAGTAAACATGAGATTCACAAAGCTGCCATCTGTGGGCCAGAAGATCAGTAGGTGTTCCTGAAATATGACCGAGTCACAAGGAGCGCATGAATAAAGCATGGAATCTGAGCACACTGCTGAGAAGCTGGATGATGCTGGAGATGGACATGCAGGTCAGTCTTGGAAAAGGAGCCGCTTTACATATCAAAACGGTCACTGGCCCAGCTGTGCCACCTCGCCTTGTGACAGTGAAGAACCACAGAACTCAACCTGCTGCCACTCCCTGCATCCACCATGGTCAGTAACAAATACAGTTTGACATTAAAGGTGTTTAAGAACAGCTCCTCCTCAAACCAAAAATCCATGGAGTAAAAAAAATAAATACCAGCTGGGGAGAAAAGCTGAGAAACACCCCATTCCACTTCCCACACAGCCACAGAGCTGCCTGACCTTGAAGCTCCTCCCCAATAGTACCTCTTCAAGGCAAACAAGGACAATCAGCACAGTTTAAAAAATAAATAAATAAATAAAAAGCCATTTATACCAACTTGTCAACATACTGGTTTACTGTGCGCTCTGGTGGGCAGTTGTCAGGGAAACATTCCAAACAAATAAGGCTCATAGTTTGTCAGCGTTCAACTGGACATTGAAACATTTCATGAAGTAATATGGCAAATTATATAACAAGTACACACACGCGCACAGTTTTGGGAATTGTCAGACAAACTAATGGGGGAGGAACGGTGGTTGGGGGGACGGGGATTTCAAGAACTTCAATAATTAATTTGGTGAGGTCTATTCTGGAGCTGATACTCCAGCAAGAGCAAAAATATTACAGATCATACCAGAGACACTCAACCGTTCCCAGAGGAGCCTCAGAGGTTTCTAAAGCATCTGCAAAGCACCAGAGGCAGAGCACCGCATAAGAAAATCTACTTCGCGATTACTGCAGTGAAGTGTAATAAAAACCTTTACATAAAACCAGTCCCCCAGAAGAAAGCTTAAAACAGACTAGTCTAGTAGTCAAACATGCATTTATTAGCTCAAGACAAATCAAGTCAGCTCACTACAGTAACAGCAACACTACACATATAGCTCTTTCTAAAAGAACAATTTTCTTAAAGCTTCTCATATGAGTGAGAATGCAGATTTAACTGAATGAGATGTTTTAAGACTGAGGATAATCATGGGGGGGGGGGGGTCTAGTCAGCCCCAGGCACACAAACCAAGCCTTCAGAGATTTGTTACTCCCTCTGATGCTAGGAGAGAGAGGGCCCCCATCCCAAATATACATAGGGTAGTTTTGTAAAAGCCAAACCATGAAGGCCTAGTGACTCTACAAGTTTTAATGTCAATTACACAGTCTCCCCCCCAAAAGGCTGAAATTCCACAATGAGAACTTACTGGGATAGAAACCATTATCTGTTACGTCTTCTGAAAAAAGAAAATCAGTTAATGATGACGTCAACTAGGATTAAGATGAGTCACTGAGCAAACCGGTTGTGTAAAGACAATATACAGGTGTTCCTTCACCCGGACACAGCTGGATCAAAATCTGATCATTATACATGTGTTTAACCTAACCATGAGATAGTCAAACTATACACAGAAGGCATGTGTGGGGGGGGGGTAACCCTTTTCAAATTGCCAGAATATGTCACAGATTATTATTATTAGCCAACATCATACCCAAAAAGAAGACAACATTCTAGATTTCCTTTCAAAAGTAGCACAACGCCACTTTCCCTTCAGAGCCAGCCTACATTAGTTCCATGTAGGGGTGCAGTGTGCTTTTATTTACAATACTTCCATCTCTTAAAATATAGGTCATCTTAGGCAAAACGTGCAGGATGTTGTTATTTCAGCATGCAGGGGGAGGGGCCCTCCGAGCGTCACCAAATCCTATTTCATCTTATTTGAGAGAAGCATACTAATATTAGAGGATGGCATCTTGGCTTGCTTACGCCCCCCACCACCACAAAAAAAAAAAAACAAACAAACAAACATGAAGCAGCAGCAGATAGCTGTTGGCACTTGCAGTTACAAAATTAGTGCACACTTGAAACTTTTTTTTTTTTGTATCTAGCTGAACATAAAACTTTCTTACTGAAAACGATAGACACCTTGTAAGTTAAGCCTTTGTTCTCAATAATATGCATCAGTGACAAAGGCTAAACTTGGGAGGAGGGCTGTTCAAGGTGGACTAGATTCCTGTCCTCAATAAAGTGTGACAGAGATAAAACCATAAAGCTGACGGATGGAGCTGAAGCAAGACCATAAAGCTGCCTCCTAGACTCACGTAAGCAGCAGCGGCGGGACTGTTTACGGTGTCAATGGCGCACAGAGGCAGTACTTCAAGGTGCCCTGCCAGTTACAAAAAAGACACCGAATAAAAAGCACTGCTGCAGTACTCCACGGTGCAAATATGTCCCAACTACAAAGCCTTGAGACAGGTCACAGATGCTCCATGTCCCCCATGAGATGGACCATTTGCAGTGCATCCATCACACGGGCTTCTCATTTCCTAGAAGCCGCCTGATTTGTTGTCACATGAACGTATTGGCACGACTGCAAATGCTTGTCAACAGGTTTGCACTATAGAATATTACCATGACCATGTACATTAAATTAACCAAAATTTGCATCAAGTCGGGTTCATATTTTAAAAACAGCAGACACACACAGAGTCTATTTCCTCAAAGCAGCAGATCTCTAATACCAACCTTTCATAAACTATTCAATTAAACTGAGGACCAAATAAGTAGCACGATTAAAAGCCTTTATGAAAGGGCACTCACACACTGTTCTTTGGGCGTAGGTGGCTGGCAGCTGTGTTACTCTTCTTGTGCTGGGACAGTGAGCCTCCCATCTCGTGTCCTTAGTGGAGAACCAACATGTGATCCAGGACAGGTTGACTTAACCCCCGTATCCACAACGTGTCACCTTCCAGCTGCACTGACACCGCACTGTCTGGGTGCTGCTGGAGCTCCGATGCCCTGTGAGCTCCTCGACTCATCCCAGCCCCTCCCTCTCCACCCTCCCAATCCGGCACTCCCCTTACAAACGCAGGCACACACGCAAATTAGAGAGTCACACAGGAGAAAAAGCTGGGAGAAAGTCCACACACAAAGAACAAGACAGGTTACTAAAGTATTCAAAAACCCCCCCCACAAAAAAAAAAAAAAAAAAAAAAAAAAAAGAGCTCACCTCCCTGATGCTGCCATGATATCAGTAACACACACACACACACACACACACACACACACACACACACACACACACACACATCCCCGTAAATCTGCTTGCTTGCTTGCTTGGATGATTCTTACACACATTAGCATAAGAAGAGCGTCCATCAAGAGGACGATTATGGTGTGCAGGAACTGCTACTTGGTTCATGACCCCCTAGTGCTGCAGCTGAGGGGTCAAAGGGCAGCATCTGCACAGCTTAACGCAAATAATGGGCACAAAGACATAGGGGAAGGGGGCTGTACTGAACAGTGAACAGCAGCTCAGAAGTTTGTGGAAAGCTTTACAAAGTGGATTGTCACACACAAAGCACGTTGTTTCTAATCAACATTCCCTATACTTACAAGCTCAAATTTCTAATTGAATTTTAGAACGCCAAAGAAGGTATAACTACATAAAAACATGATTAAAAGAATAATAGTCAATGCTGCTGCACATCTTGGAGGAGGAGGGGAACCCAACAAAGCACATATACAATCAGCACTGCACAACTGCTACCTATATGAGCAGAGCAGCAGTTTAGGGGCTGGGACTTTAATTGCTTTCTCATTCAACTAGTGTGTCCAAATCCAGAAGTGAGGAGTTTGATAGTCCTTGTGCGAACTCCCCCCCTTCCAATATTCTAGCACAAAAGTCTCCATTTACAGCACTCCATTTCACTCACGGTTACTACTGCAGCCTTAAGCATCGCTACATTAAGGCATTTAGTCAAACCATCCCAGTCCTGACATGTGAGCATTGCTGTAAACTGATGTACACAGCTTGTTGACCTGTTAAGAGGTCATGTACAATACTACAATCAAACAAGGCAGAAGAGGGGATGCAGTCCAGCCCAGCCTAATGTCAACAGGAACATAATGTGTAGATGTTGAGTAGTCCACACCGTCAGTTTTCTACAAGCCATGTAGCATACAGCAATTGACAGATTTTTTTTTAAAAGCCTCATTTTAACATGTAATTTCATCTACGATCAGTTCTAATATAGGCTTCAAACACAAGGTAAGCTCCAGTCTTGCTAAACCAAAGACAGACTAGTTGAAGTGCTTTAGTCACAGGGCAATTTGTTCAGTAATAATGGATACTAAACTAGCCAAAATAGCAGCTCAACATCTTAAAGTGCAACAACTGTATTGTCATACTGTTCCTCCATAAGGAGCATAGGTTATCAGTTTTGTACACGTGCTGTCTGTTTATATATTTGTCCATTTGCTCAACTGATTAATCTAAGTACACAAACCATTATGAAGACATGAATTTTGGGATTAAGGTCCTTGGACAGAGGTACCTACATGTATAGTATATGTTCCCCTCTTTGATTTACTGATGATATGCCATAATTATGGAATAAGTTTGTATTATTCTTCCAAGAATAGCTACTGTTCTTCTAACTTCTGACTTTTTATTATTTATAATTAAACTATCCAAAAAACATTCCAGAGCCAAACAAGTGCTCAGTCACTACAATGGACAAAATTTGACTTCAACAACCCATTTTACAAACACTGCCATAGTTTAGTACTTCCATCACAACAAAAACATATTGAGAAAAACAACGGCGCAAACACTTCGGGGCAAGTGCGTGGGAGCACAAGGAACGGACCGAGCATTTACATTACACTGGGACGTAAAATACCTTCGACAGAAGCGGACTGTGGAGAAACTGAGATAAACATGCCTGAGGTTGAAGGATATGGCCAAAACCACAGACTTGAGCCAGCAAAGGCACATGTGCAAATACCCATAACCGTGGCCCATATTCGTTGTGACTAACATACCATACACTAATTACTTGAAAAAGCAAAACAAACCTATATCAATGGAAATAAAGTCAAGATCTAAACCACTGGTGGTTTGATGTTCTCTGGTTAATGAAACGTATGTTTTTAATTACTTGTACCCCAGTGTAACTCGTTAATTAATGACTTTACAGGTTTACACATTTCCGTAAAGCCTTTCACATGAATATTACCACACGGACAAAAGTTGACCATTAAATTTCTTTCCCAAAGTATTGATTAGTACATATACGAAACTATTTATATTTAAAACTTTGTGAATACGCATTTTTGTAATTTATGCTAATAGCTAAATTAGTCTCAGCTCCCCTTAACTACCAATTAACAATACCCGACCTAGGAATTAGATTCTCTGCTTATAACAGATAAAGTAGTTTTTTATTTCGGTAACCCATGGATTTGTTTACGATTAGTTAATAAATTGTACATTTTAGTTTTTCAAACCTTTTGTTTTTTTTTTATTTTTTTTTTTAACCGCTATTATGTTATGTAATTACAGAATACTACAAAAGTGTGGTAGTGCACGAAAAGACGCACGTTGCGTGCCGATCTTACTGTCTGAAAATACAGCTATGTTGTATTTTACATAGGATTTCGTTAATTTCCGCTCATCTAAAAAAATACACAAAGTGGCGGCTACTGGCCATCACACAGGACACAGCGTTAGAGTGGCTAATTCTTTTATTACTTGTCCCGACAAGGACACTTGGGCAGATTGAAATGGACACAATCACCCGAACACACACACACACACCAAGGAACTGGGGTGAGGGGTACATTTACAGGCTCAGACACATCCAGGCTGGGAAACAACTCATCTTAACTAACACCCCAAGACATGAGCACATCACCCTGGCTTCCTGTCTGCTTCAGAATTGATTTTAAAGTCTTATTTACCTTTAAGGCCATCCATGACTTAGTACTGATTTACCTCTCTGAACTTCTACACCCCCCACGCTGAGAACAGATCCCTTAGGTCCTCCAAACAGGTATGTGCCCAGAACCAGATGTAAATCCTGGGGTGACCGTTCCTTTTTGGTCACAGCACCTAAACTTTGGAATTCACTACCCCTCAAACTTCACACCATCTCTGAATTTGCCCTGTTTAAATAAAAACTCAAGACCTATCTATTCACCCTAGGTTTCAATACACATTCAAGGACTGTCCCACCTATTGTTAATTTTGCTTATGTGTTATTTCTAGAATTGCATTTTTACACTTGTTACTTTGTATCGCTACTTCGTACTGCTTTGTATTTTCCGTTTTATTATTTATTATGCAATATTTCATTAATATTTTCATTATGTTCTATTACATATATCTTTTTTGTAGTTTATTGTTACCTTGTATTAGTATTTTGTTGTAATCTCAACTTTGGTTGTTCTAAGTGCTATATAGATCTCAAAACATCACAACATTAAAAGGATGACTTTGTAATTTTAAAGTTTATTATGGCATACACAATATGTAAACATACTGTTCCAATATATAAACAGAAAATAAATACTTTGTATTTGGTTTAAATACACAAAGTGCAAATTTAAGAAAATCTGTCAGTGCTGGAATAAAGAACAGACAGGCAATCAAACTCCTGAAATGTTCACTCGGTGTGCATGTCCTACTTAAAACCTCAAAGGTCAGTCTTAAGTAATTTTGGTAGTTCTATTAGCCTGGTAATGCAAGAGAAAATTGGTTCATACAATTAAAACAGTAATTCTAAAATCAGTATGGCCACCTGCTCCCAGGTGTTGATTGCGCAACGACCAATTAAAAATGTGAGATTTATAGAGTGCAAAAAGGAATTATGTACATTGCAGTTGTAAGATTTTGCACGTCAGCTGTATCAAGCGTAAGTCACACCTAAAATGCAACTGGCAAACATTAGTCATGTCAGGGGGAGGGGAAGCAACATTTCAAACCAATACTTGGATGTTCCCTTGTACGGCTCTTCACAGCAGACACATTGAGTCTAGTCCTAATCAGCAGGACAGAATTCCCCATACACCCCCCCACTAAGCATCAGTTCGGAAAGGGAGGCTAAAGTATGGCGTAGAACCAGACAATGTGGATTACTAGGACAGGACTAGAGCACAGGACCCAAAGGAGATCTTTTTTGTCTTGCTTATAGATGTAAAAATGGAAGGAACAGCAGACTATATGAATTAGTGAAGAGGATTTTGAATATGCTTAACATCTCCTTTGTGCTTTGGAAAGGTTTTGAATTAATGTGTCCCTTTGTACATCTGCAACTCCTTCACTGATGTGCTTGCTCTGATGCTGGAAGTAAGCATATGTGGCCCATCGCAGAATAAACTATTCAATTTTTGTTTAAATTTAAACAGACAAAATAGCTGCTAAAGCCTCCTGTAGGATGAAATGGTACTGTCCTTACATATCAATACAGCACAAGACAATTGCAAGTAAAGGCAGTGTGTTTGGATACATGGTTTAAAATAATTATATGGATTTAAATATAGGGAAAATGTTATATTGCACTGGAATTATGGGACAGGAAAGTCTTTATAGGAGTCATGGAAGCATGTAACAGGAGCAGCCAACATGCTGCAATGTGTGCAAAACTAGCACTGTAAAATTCACAATTTAAACAAGTATCACAGATACATTGGATCAGCTGAGAGCAGTATGGCAGAGCAAAAGCAGATTCATGAGACAAATTTAAAAAACACTAAATTGCCATACAAAATGTCAACTGATGCAATCAGTATCAGGTTCAGATAGAGACATTCCCTTTTCAAACTTGTGATGGGTGAAAAATGTAAAATAAATTAGTTGGAAAAATTCCACATGTCAACACAATATAAACTAGAATCTAATACACCAATACAACTTGTGAATCAATGTCAGTTGGTTTATATATATGTTAGCCTGAAGAGGCCCTCAGCTCTTGCCCGGCCTAATGCTGTTAGTTGTTTGAGAAGTCAAACTCCAACCATCTGTTGGTTTTCATGTGGTTCGTCGGCCTACTGCTGGGGCTGGTCCATACCTACTCCTAGTTTTTCATAGATCTCTTTCAACAGCAGCAATGCAGTATCTTCAGATTCCCTGTAAAATGCAACAAGAGAGCCCATTGTTTTTGACAGGCACATCATACTACAGCAAGATGGTAATCTGCTTTAATGTCTTCACCAAGAACTAACGCTTAAAAAAAAAAAAAGTTATATATATATATATATATATATACCAGCACATCTCTTCAGTTTGGTTTGCTGGTAATCATGTCTAACTGAATATCATTACCAATAAGCTTTCTTACAGAAAAAAAGTGAATAACCATGACATTTCCCACCAGTAGCAGAGATGGCTCTGGATGGCAAACAGGTACTCATTGAAGCTTTCAATAGGTTTCTCCTGCAGCACATAGTCAATGCGTCGTCCTCCATTCAGCATCCCGATTTTGATGTTCTGCTCCTCAGTGTTGTCCGCTGGTACCGACTCCACCGCCTCTACCTTTGCGCCTGGAAAGGGAAAAGATAGTAACCACACAAAAAAGGAGAGGGTGGGGTCAGAGTGGCAGAATGTATTCATGCAACTTCTGTTCTTCTTTCAAGAAGTTCTCAGCTGTATTTAGGCAATCATGTGGCAAGTAATCAGTATGAGAAAAACAAGAGAAGGCTTTGGTACAACATTTGTTTAGAAAAATCAAGGACACTAAAGAACAGCTTCATAGCCAAATCAGTGTGCTTTCCTCACAATGGGACGTGGTGTAAAACCTCTGCTTGACACAGGTTATCCACCATCCAATCAGGGCGTTCCTACTGATTGAATGAATGTGCATTAGCCAATGCAATGAGTGGAAAGAGACAGCATGCAAGTACAAAGTGGTCAACAGACATACAGCACAATCGAAGATGATCAGAGTTCCACCTGGAGGAAGTGTATTGGGTCAGCATTTTCTAGCATGCAAAGGACTATTTTTAACACTCGTGGTTGTTTCAACCCTTTAAGCTTCTGGCACCAAGTGAATATCCGCAAATTTTAATAGACCCTACACATCATCTCAGCTACAGATGGGATCACACATGGGCAGAAATTTATATGGAACTTGTACTGTAGCTGTTTAAAAAAAAAAATAAAAAATACTGTATTCTCATACAAACCATTTTTACATATCCCTGCATTACAGTGAAAAAGTACATTACATGGGGTGAGGAATATGGAATTTAGGAGTTTTTGTATTATTGGAATTTAAAGATTAGCTGTAGAAAAGTAAATTAACATCCGTTTGAAGGAGGGGACCAGATGTGAATTATTCAGACCAAAGGCAAATGCATACTGCATAAAGCATCATTGTGACACACAAGTCAGTCCCTGTACACAGGAGGTTTAAAAGGTTATTCATGCCACTGGCCCTGAATGAACTCACATACTGTACTGTGATAATCCAAACCTCACACTCACTGACACTGGCAAGAAAGAGAGGCCAAAAATCATGTTGTAAAATGTATTCTTCAAAAAAAAAAAAAAAAAAAAAAAAAAAAAAAAAAAAAAAAAAAAAAAAACCAATTTCACTAAACTATACATCTTGAACACATCAAAAAGCATAATTTTTTTTAAACATACACATATAGCATTTTCACTTCATTTCTCAAACAACAAATTTATCACAATACCTAAATTATTAATTTCTGCAAACTACAATTCAAGCAATAAAAATTTTGCTAACAGTGAAACTGAGGGCGTTTTCAAACCTGTAGTTCATTTGCACTAGTTCAAATCAGTGGACTCATTGGCATACATGGTCCGTTTTCTCATTGGTTCGGTTTCTTTTCACACAGGAAAAATCCAAGTGAACCAAAATGCATTACTACCAGTCACCTGACTTATCTCCACTCACTGGTTAAAAGAGTCTGGGGCAGGAATGAGAATGTGAACACAGGAAGAGGATCCATGTTCTGTACTGGTGAACAGTCCTGTGAAAAAAATTTCTTCTACAACATGGAGAGACAGCACAATTGGCATTTGCTCATAAATGTGGTAATTATCTGTACTGTTGTCTCAGTTTTTTCATGGTACTGTTCAGACCGTAAAAATCCCTTCTCCTTAAACCGTTCACTGAACACTTTGAATGCTTCAGTGTTTTTATAGTGTTTCCTATTGTAGGAGCTGACAGATGTTCTCATCCTCCTAATTATCAAGGCAATGCACCTTGTTGCTAGTCTAGATCAGACCACAATTCATTGTTCTGCTTACTGCTAGATGTTTCAACTGTTCATGTTAGCTCTGCTGCCTCCCAACATGCAAAGTGCACCTGACTAAGGGAGCCGCTTAGCTCAAATTTGTAGTGTACTCCTTGTAATTGGTCCAGAGCTCATTTGGGACCGTACTGCGATTCTTTACTGAAGGTGGTCTCGATGTGGTCCCAAACGAGTTTTGGTCTGCATCCGAGCGCAACTGCTGTGTTCAGACCTGCCAAAATGAACCGCACCAATGGGGAAAACGAACCAGAGCTCAATTCATTTGGACTAAACGAGGCAGGTGTGAAAACACCCTGAGACTTTTTAAGGCAAGAGACATAGCAGCAGGAGAAGTCATGGAGCAACACTAACAACCGTCCGACGGGTTACCTCACTTACCTTGGAAGTAATTTAAATTAATCACTTTTGGCCAGTCCATTATTTTTTTCCAAAAGTCTGGCTTACACTCTGCCCTTGTGACATTGTGTGTCCCATCTGGGTAAGAGGTGAGCCACCACGGAAGCAGAAAGTAGAGGACATGCAGATGTGAAGTGTGGAGAGGAAAGACGTGGTTAGTCAGGCTGCCCAGGAGCTCCACATGCATGCCTCTCAGAGCACAGCCAGGGCCATTTTGAGGGGAATCATTGATTGTTAGATGTTCACAACATGTAAAAAATCTGCCCTTTATAAGTGTTTAGTTACTGGAAAATCACAGAAGGAGTTGTTTAACCTACTCCCAAGATTATTTTCCAGATTAAGCAATTCTAGATTAACCCCCAACACCACACCATAGTGAAAGAAACATCTAAGAGATATTGTGAATTGGACAGTACTTCTAACTGTGCATGTAACTGCTGTGCTGGGCGACTGGCTTATGGTACCTCACCTTCAGTTTCCTGCCCTGCTGTGTCAGGCTTTTCCTCGACCACCGGGGGCAGCGCAGCAATGGGTATACGTGAGAAAGACTGCCAGGCCGTGCGCAGGGAGCCCAGCACGTTGTTCTTCAGGTCCGTGCTCATCCGTGACAGGCTCTCCTTCAGCTCTGTAGATACAGTCAGCCAGGGTTACCTCACAGGAACCAGAGAGGAGCGCTTCTCCATCACTCCACTGTCTGTCACAGGGGAGCACAGGGAAGGGGGGGGTGACTAGAGCGTGGCCTCACCGAGGTGCATCCTCTTCCTGCCCTTGTGGTGTGGAATCAGCATAGGCTCAATCTGCATGTCTGTCACAATCATGGGCTCAATCCTGTAAGCCACCGGGTCGAACTGCAAGCAGGCAGGAGAGCTTCTAAGCAAGAATGACCTCAGAGCTGTCTCACTCATGCGCATGCCCACGCACATACACACACGCTCTTGGTGCACGGACAGGGCAGTACCGGGTGGTAGATATTAAAGAAGCTCTTGCAGGTAGGGAAGCTATAGCTTGGGTCGATTCTCTTCAGGCCTCGCACAGTCAGGAACATGCCAATGGGAGAGCCAAAGGCGAAGAAGGTCTGAGGCTGGAAGTCCAACTGGGGGTAGTTAATGGACACCTGGGGGGGGGGGCACGTCAAAAGAAAATCCAACCATGAAGCACTCAAGCCAATATGCACCATACACACAGCTGTAAACACAAGGACACTTAGAAACATCACTAGTCATCCATCAAGTGTGTAAAGCAAGCTGTTTAAAGCAAACACCTCAACCTCTGAATTTCAACGTGAAAACAGCAGTAAGAAAACCTTACTGCTTTCAGTATAGTATCCAAACAGGCACAAAGTAAATAAAATTGTGCCTGAATAAAAGTTAAGAGGACAAATAGGTGAACAAAAACAACTCAGGTAAATGTGCTACTCAAAAACGCACAAGAAAGAAATGGACACACTGACTCGGGTCTGACATGAAAAGAAACATGTTGTTGCTGCCTCGCCTGCAGAATGGAACAGAAATCAAAGACCACACGGCGAATGGGAAAGGGACAGGACAGAAAATTCAGTGCAGTGGCACATCAAACAGACCGAGAGCCAGACCTGGGATCAAACAGCACTAAATTTAGCACTCAACACCGCCCCCCCATCACTTAGCTCTCACAAGCTCAACAAAAGAAGGACAAACACTGACTGAACCCAGGTCTGACAGGAGTGGTGATGCTATAAATGGGGCGGTCAGGTTTCACGTCACACAAAGTGGGCAAGGCCTTGGACACACGTGACAGAGGAACCCTGGGGAGGCACAGCTGCACCAACCTGCCCCGTGCCAAAGCCCAGACTCGGCTGTCCAGGAAGGCGGGAAGGGAGAACAGGAGGCCCAAATTAGGGTTCCCCACCCCGTACACTTCAAAAGGAGAGTCTACGGCAAACCACGATGTACTCAACAGCCTAGCTGTGTGAGCACATGAGGACGCTTCTTCCCGGCTGGCAGATAAAACACACTTCACAAAACAGCAGGATACTGTAGCAGGCAATACTTGCTGGCAAGTGTAAAATGGACTTTGCAATACTGCAGGACACATGCAACCCTGTGCAAGCAACACAGAACTCTACAGTGTGCCAACATCGGTTCTTATGCAAAAAAATGCGAATGACATTAAAGATATACCCATCTGGAACACAATGCACAACGGCAATGACAAGAAACAACTGGCACCATCTGCCAAAGCAGGTGCAGAACAGCAGTGCTGATACAGCGTTATCAGTATAGTGGTGTTCAGCCCTGGCCCAGTAAGCGTTATGTGACAAGTTCTGAGCTTTGAATGAACGCTCTCTCTATCTCAATGTGCTAATTCTACAGAGAATCACGATCACGTTGTCACATGCAGTGTGGAAAATGAGAGCAGCGCTCTCGCACTCAATGCGGGAAAGAGGGAGCAGGGTGTAAGAGAAGTTACCTGTCCGATCCCCACGTCAAAATATTCATAGTCCACTGCACTGGTGGTGGAGGCGGCCCGCAGAAAGGGGCGCTGCCCGGCTCCTTCCTGGATGCCTGGGATGGGACACTCCACACCCTGCAAGCCCAGTGCTACAAGGGGACTCCCTGCCCTGACCTCCTGCAGGTGGCAAGGAGGAGGAACACGGTGAAGCTCCAAAACTCTGACGCTGCCATACAGCTGCACTAAATTGTCCTCCTGAATCATCATTTGGAAATACAACAGCAACGCAGCTCTGCTACAACAGCTGACCTGGAGGAAGCGTCTCCTTCTTATGAAGCTGATGATCTTTTTACGAGGTCCCAGGGGTATTCCCAGCTCTTTCAGATCATTCTCCGAGCACAAAGCCTAATTGACCAGCAGACAGGGCAAAGTTTAACTTTTTTTTTTTTTTGCATCATACTTTTTTCCATTATAAACCACATCTTAGAGATGAACACGTGCAACACCAACCAGGGACTCTAAATCCAGCTGTTGTGCCTTCAGCATAGCAATATGCTCCTCCAAACCCATCCTCTGCAGTGCATCCTCAAAGCTCCTATAGATATGTGGAGCCATGTCAGCACTGCTGCTCCCCTAGTACATCAAGTGAAATGGCAGACTGAGTTTCTGTTCATCTTCCTTCCAGCAACATTTAAGTCACCTCACCAGTGCTGTCTTAAACCAGCCTAATGCAACCTGTCTGAAAGGAGAAATACGATACTCCCATCTTTCACACAATGCAATTGTCAATTAAAACACTAGATGGCAGTAAAAGAGATTGACCTCTGTTCATGGTTAACGTAATGAGAAAATTTTCAAAGTACAGAGAATGATAAACAACAATGCAATTGAAGCTACAACCTTTAAAATAGAAAAGATTCCTTTGATGTCCTATATCCCTTTTGAATATATAATCCTACACAATGCTACAATGCTATAAAAGTAAATTTAATCATGGATTTGCCAGCTGTGAACCATGACTGAAAATAAAAATTAAACACTTTTAATATCCAGAGTTAAATAAACATTTTAAAAGTCCCCTCTTAATACAAATTACCCCAGTAACCATGAATAGAAACATGTAAACCAAATTGTGCTGGCTTTGCATGTCATGTAGAATGAGTTAGAGACCAAATTCAGGCACTGATACCTGTTTAGATCTGTGCCACTCATACATAAATAGGCAGGAGTCATTTTCTGGGTCAAAAGACAGGGATTAATCCACTGTATAAGTGTGGCCTGACTCATACAAACAGAGACAGATACACACCTGTGCAGTACCAGTTTCTACTGGACTGGCTTTCTGATTTGTCAAAAGATCAAACAGGATGAGGGAGCCTGAGAAAAGAAGAAAAAACACACGAAACCAACCATACAACCATACTCAAATAAATTAATATATCAGAGGGGAATTTAAACCTAGCAAGCTGCTATGACTGTATGTTTGAGCAAAGCAGAAGTCACTGCCTCCTTAGTCAGCTCACCAGACAGGTCTTTCCAAGATCCAAACACAGTATAGTCTCAATTACATAACATTCCATTTCATCTGAAATGCAATAGTACTGCATGTGCAACAGCCCTGTGACGGGTCAGCACCCTGTCCAGGGTGTACCTTGCCATGCACCATAAGCTGCCTGGGATAGGCTCCAGGCCATCCATGACCCAGAACTGGATAGCCAGTTGGGTAATGGCTGGACAGATGCAATACAATTGTTGTAATCTTCTTTCTACATTAGTTTATGAAATGCATGCCAGACATTTCAAAGAAATCGACCCTTCTAATATAAAAAGGCAATAAAACAAACTATAACCACTTTTAACAATGTTCACTTTTAAGTCACTGTATATTCATACATTTGCTATAGATTTAAAATGTGTTCAATTTGACTTAGTTTAAAAATAGCTACAAATCGACATCTGCAAAAAATACTGTATTCATATTGTAGTGGGTATGTCATTGTTACTATAATAAGACTGTAAATTCTAAACTTATACTAGACATCTGTTCCAATTGTGTTTCTACCATTCCACCTCAATCTACCATATCCAAATTACTTCTCTGACAACAAGTCAGTCCTGGTTAGGGCAGGTAATGGGGACTGGAGATGTGTGTGATAAGGCAGATGGGTGGCGAGGGTTGGGGGCATACTGACCCAGGCTGTGGCCAGCCACAGACACGGTGCCCACAAAGTGAGGGTGTCTCTGCCAGAAGAGGCGGTGCAGTCGATTGACCTCCGAGGCTACCGTGTCCACGATGGTTTGGCAGTAGGTGGGGCTATTGTAGAAGAAGAGGTCCAGCAGTGTGTCGTTGGTGAAGTGGCGCAGGCGGCTGATGCTGGGCAGAGTGATCCTCTGGATGTCCCTGTCATGGAGCGGAGCAGAGCGCGTCAGTGGGCATCCTCACCAGCACAGCCAGGAACACTACCCTCATTCCATTACAAAGCCGTTCTTTCCTAAAGCACCAACAATAACGCATAGCACCAAAAAAAGATGAGACAAGCTACCTTAAACAATACCTAAACTCTAGTAGGAGCTGTGAACTTATCTCACCATGTCTTTTTTGACCAGTGCCTAACATAACCCAGACATCTTGCCAAGCCACAACAGGGGCATGGAGGACTGCTTCAGACACTTTGTGAGCTGGCCTCACAACTTTGGCAGGAGCCTGAAACCCTGCCAGAGGACAGACTTGCTCTTACTCATCAACCCCAGTGGCATCTCCGTGCAGCGCGCTGTGCCAGTTCACTGGCAGGAACTCCACCCTGCCAATCCTCCGTTCCTCCTGGGCCTTCTTAAAGTGTGTGTTGAGGAGACTGAGGGAGGCACTGCGAAAATCATTCACTGTGCAAGGAAAGCAAGAGGGGGCAGGAGTGCTTATCTTACACACGGTCAGCTCCACACTGCTGTGGTATACATTAACAAACAGAGCGTCAATAATGTACTTTGGGATTCATTTCCATTACTGCAGAAACTTATACGCTAAACACACACGTGTTCACGTGCTACAGAAAAACCAATATTGTGTCCCCTGGTACAAATGACGCCTCTGCTGATGTGCTGACTGTAGCAGTGTTCTTTTCAATGGATATGGACAAACAAATGTCTGAAGGTCAAAAGTGGGCTCACTGCAAAAGGGCGGTACACACCACACTGGATGATACTGCGGAAGCGCAGGTCACATGCTGGCCCGATGCCATGCACCATAAACACCAGATGGTCCACATTCTCTGGCTCCTCTAAAAAAATAAACCAATACAGGCAGCAATCACTCAGGCCATAAGCACACTCCGCCAGACCAAAGCTCTCAGCATAATACATTATCCCCACTTTGAGGAATCAGGTGAGATTCCTATTCTGTCTGAACCAATCCCTAAAGATCGGTCTAACAAATAAAATAAATAATATCAAGCTTGAGTGAATCAAGTTTGCTTTATAACATTTATTTCCTTTCTTAACTAGATTAAAAGCTCATAAATCTGTGTAAGCACAGTATTGTTTATGTAACAAAATAATTAGCCTCAGTTTTCAAGTACTTGATCAGAAAAAAATCAGTTAAAGTTATTACACTTTTGGGCTTCTACATTAAAAGCACACATGTTTGAAAAGACATCCTCCTTGCAATCAGCTGAGCACAGGTAAGGAGATCTCACCATCTGGTATCTCCGCCGAGATGTTCTCAATGCCCCTTTTGACAGTGCGGGGCCGCGTCTGCTCTGAAGGGGAGGACACCCACTCGTCCTGCACAGATATGGGCTGGTACTGCATGATCAGCTAAAGACAGAGGGAAAAAATAATGTCAATCACGTGCTGGACCGTAACAGGTCTGTATGGCTCTGGGTTAAACAAGACCAGGAATATGGAAGCCACACCTTAGGATTATGCAGGATGACAGTCTCCCCAGTGGAAAACTCCAGCCTCCTCTTCCATTCATCCAAGGTCACAGCAATCATGTAAGCTTCCTGTGAAGACAGTCGAGAAACAGCAATCATTGCGTGCATCCAAAATACCGCGTTTAAATGCCCAGCCAAGGGGCTACCATGTAATGTCAAATTAGAGCATGCTAGTGTTGTGGAAGTAAGTACTGCTATGCTAGAAACCCCCCGTTATCATAAGAAGAGTCTGATTTGTTCCTCCCAATGAGGAACTTGGGTCTTTAGCTTTGCAAGTTAATCCTCTTGTTTGATAACTGAGCAGGCTGTGGCTGCACAGGTTTGAGCCCTGCCCCGGTCGCCCCATTACATTCCCACTGTTAGTCATCAACTTTACATAGCTACACAGAACACAAGCAGTCTGCAACACACTTGACTGCCTCTAATTCAAAGAACAATGTGTGTCCAAGTCCTGTATTTTAGCAGGACTAGTGAAATCAAACAGCATTGGTCTACGATGCTGTCCCCCGCAGTTTAAAAAAACTGACTCACCTCCAGCCTCTCGCTGAAGTCTTCAGGGTAAGGCAGGTAGCGGCTGTCCTTGTCCCCTTTGTAAAACCAGGTACAGCGACGCACCTCCGAGGGTGCCTGCTCCCAGTACACTGGGTAGCGCATCCTCTCTCTCAGCTTCACATCGTAGCGCTCACCTTCTGTGGCTACCACCACGTCGTCCTCCCCCATGTCACCTAGGGAACCACCAGTTACGTCTCAACACCGGTTTCTCAGAGCCACATAGGATGCAAAAATGTTAAATGAAAGCTAATACCTTTCATGCATGATCACTGGGTGGTAATTTAACCGCTTTAAGGTTTATTAATCACATAAAACATGGTACCAGTAATGTCCATGCATATTGAAAGATGCAGAAGATTCTGTGCTCTGTTACCAAAAACATGGTACATTTAGTTTCGCTTTGTGGTTAACAATCCCAGACAACCATAGGCTTTCAGTATATTACAACTTTTACATAATCTTAGATTTGAATTCATAATTGTAAAAACTATAATTAATGGAACACCAGTGTGCTTGAACAAACCAGACTGGTTTGCATGTGCGCAAGTGCATACTTGCTATATAATTTGCCATACTATGTGTGTGTGTTTGCATCGGTTTATATTAAGCCAGTCACCAAAACCAAAAATAACTGTAGCCATGGTACAAACGAGAGCCCATTCTGACACCACCCCACTCCACCCACCCTAGCCATGACCTATGACCTCTCCAGGACCCCAGGGATGCAGGACAGTACAGGCGCTTACCCAACAGGTAGGCCTGCTCAAGCTTCAGGGAGTCCTCCCTGCTGAAGGGAAGCCACGAGTCCTTGGCGTCAGCCCGCCTGCAGTAGAACCAGTGAGGCTGCACGGGCTCATAGAGGGAGGGCACGGCCTCCATGTCGATCAGTTCGAAGGAGCTGGACGATGATGGAGAGGCCTCATCGACGGCGCTTACTGCCTACAAGTGGGACAGACAGAGACCATTCTGTACAGCCATCGGCAACCCTGGGTCACACCATGACAAAGACTACCAGGAAGACAGAGAAGAGGCCTGTCACTGCCAGAAATCTGATCCCTATTACCTACTGATAATACTCCCTGTGGTTTGAGAGCTTAGCAAATGAGCTGTACTATATATTAAATGGGGAAAAAAAATCTAAGTTCAGTTAGTCATAAAAGCCTCACAGTCTAACTTTGTGAGCAATGCAACACATCATGGGCTAATGCAAGCTATTTAAAAATAGCCCTCGGCAACAGAAGCTAAACATAGAAACTAAAACATTTGATGTTTCACTCAAATTCAAACAGTTTTTCATGAATGCAAACTAGAGTTTGTCATGACAAGGTCTATTCACTCTGTGCAAATGTGAACTAAATCTTAAATAAAAAAAATTAAACCAGGGTTTGGTTAATTATGACTATTAAAATATATACATTTTTTAAATACACACAAAAACTGCCCAAAACAAATCTACTATAAACAAAACATTCACATATACATGCAAAAACTAAATTTCCTCTCTCTCTCATTCACTCACTCACACACACACACACACACACACACACACACTTCCGCTGATTACTTCAGCAGGTGCTTTAACTTCACCAAGATCTAGTGTTTCAGGGCCACATTTTAATAATTAAATTCTGGTCAAGGAGCTGAGCTCAGCAGTATTTGGTAACCCTGAGGACTGAACAAAGCTAAGGACAAAGGGAAGGACAACTCCATGTCTTCCACACCGCAAGGCTGCCTTCCAGCAGCAACAGTACAGTGTGTCTTCAGTCTCTTTTGGAACAATGAGTGTCCCTGTATACCAGGCACTGCCTCAGCCTGCCACCACAAGCCCAGGGTACTTTGCTGGTCAAGGGCTCATTAGGTCACCTGTTGCTGCAAATAAAAGCCTTTCACTTTGATTGCTCATAAATAATGTTTACTAGACTAACACATGCATTGTAACGTGGGACAGAACAAAACACATAAAGAGCAAAGGCATTTTCTGCTTGTTTCCTATAGAGTACAAATAATTGTACCAGCTAAGGGTACAAAATATCTTTGACCCATGGTGACGCGTGTACTTTAACTCGTGTAAAAATAAGGCTCCTGCCCAGTATTACACAGGCTTCGTGACAAAACAGACATAGCATCCCTATCTTAATTTATACACAAATCAGTCAGCAGATAACACAGTGCTCCAGCACCAGTCAAACTGTGGCATACAAATGTCATCTGTAAATAAGGACAGGAAATTCACTCCTTAGGCACATAAGCAAAGTATAAATTACCATACAATACTGTAATACCACAACTCCTTTGTTATACATTACGCATACGACAGTCATAATTCAGATGTTAAAACAGTGCTACTCAATATTACTTACAAAACAATCTGTATACACATACACACAAAAAGGAATATTTCATTTAGCAAACTTGAATCAACTCCAGAAAAAAAAATCAGTATCATGTTTAGCTAAAAATGGAAACCTCACTGCAAATAAACCAGCATATTTTAAACATATTTTAATAAACATTGCAGCCATTCGTAATCCACCCACCTGGTCAGCACCAGTGGTGGAAATGGCTTCATTGGTTTGTGTGTCAAGAGAGGATGGTCCCACAGGATTAGAGAGATCTTCAACTGTAATAACTGGTGCAGACTGGACATCACGGTCAGATGTCTCCAAGTCCTGAGACATTTTGGAATCAGATTGCAGGTTTCCAAAATGGAGTGGATCCAGTACGAAACGTCAGGACCTCTAAAAAACACATTTGTCAAAAACTGAATTTACCAAGACGGTAACTGCAACACACCAGGTTAAAATGTTAAGATCAGAATCTACAGGCGTTCTTTCTTAACTGGAAACAATAAAATTAATAGTGTAAGCTATCTTTCCAGTGCGTGCATTCACAGTATCACTGATAAAACGCATTCGCAATGAGGAGACATTTCAATGCCTGACAGTGCTCCACAGTGACACTATTAACGACCAAATGTTACCCTTCTGGTGACAGCATCTGAATCTTAAAACGATAACCTAAGTAAATGATATTCTCTTTGTTTTACAGCCCACCGAGAGTCTTTTTAAAGGCTAACCAGTATTTCCCATAAAATAATCGTCACTACCGACGATTGAAACATCCTGATCTGCTGCAGCTAAAAGGCTTATTAAAAATTAAATGTTTCGGCACACGTATAGCAGAGGGACCCGTATTAAAATCCCTATATGATGATGTTTTAAAGAGCTACGGTAGATAAACGGTTCACAAATGAGTCCGTAACATGATGGGTGTGGGTACTGTTAAACACTTTCCATAAACCCTCTGGACGAATTTTCAGCTGTGTTTACCAACTCACTAAATACTTATAAAGCAGTATTTCACACTGAATGCATACGACAGTGCTTTTCAGATCACAGCGTATACATGCCCAATGATACTGCTAGGTCACATTAGCTGGCTAACTCAACATTTAACTGACCTGGATGAAGAATTTGAGCGGTTAGGATTTCTGACACCCTCACTACGTGGTTGTATCGGAAAACGAAGTACGGGTTGACATGTTTTAGCGACGGTCGGTTCGCGTCACTGTCGGAGAATACATAATTTTTGTTTAACTTTTTTTTTAAGCACAGGCTTGGGCAGTCCGTCCTTCATAGTGTGTTCAGTCGCGAGACCGCTTTCCGTCCGATCGTCCGCCGTGCGATGACGTCATCTGCTAGGAGTTTAAAGGTCGCCAGATACAGCGCGGCTGTAATCAGACGTCGTTTGATCTTTGGCAACTCAATTAACAACTTGTATTCTACCGTTCGGCTACGTGAAAACGCATTACATGTAACCAAGAACGTTATTCGACGCAAATGAAGGTTACATTTGTGAACAGATCACTTATTGGTTAAAATCATATTTAAAATGTGCAAAATACAGTACTGTGGTATGGTAATTTAAGTTGAATCCATTTCAATTTTCAAATACAAAGTATCAGTAAAAAGAAAGGAAGTACTTTTATTTCGTTATTTACATATATGTAATCACCACATAGTGAACCAAAACTATAACATTCGTCACTTTTAAACAGGGCTGATCCTGGAGGGCTGCAGTGGGGTCAGGTTTTTGTTTCAGCAAATTAATTCATTTTAATTGGACGACTACCCTAAGTAAACTTCAATTGCATCACTAGTTCTCTACATTCTTCCTGAGCATTTGCATCTGCATGTGCTTAGTTGTCTTCATTTGAGAAAAAATATGAGTTACAAAAAAGTTAAAAGTGAGACTTTTATAATCTTTATAATCTATATCAAAACTATAAATGACGCATTACAATATGACTAACTGCAGAATTAGAGCAATAAATGTCTGGATAATTGAGCGTGATGTTGAATTCAAGCTAGAAATCATTAATTGTATTGCTGCATTGGGTGCATGTTACACACAAAAGTCAATGTTTAATTGCAGATCAATTCAAAGCAGATGTCAGAAACAAAAACTTGCATTTACTGCAGCCCTCAAGCACTATGTTTCCCCACCTCTGCTTTAAAATATACTAGGATTTAAGGAACATAATTTGAGACCAAATACATTGACAATTTATAGAAAAACATACAACCAAAATAAGAACTTGAGATGTAAATAAAATTTAAATGCGTACTGAATAATCTAACCGTCCAATTGCTTTATATTTCATAAAACCAAAGGTGCAATTCAAATCACAAAAATATTTAATACAATTACAACAGATGAAATGTCATAACGAGTCCTAATGTTTATATACCATTATCTGATAATGTAAACATTAAATAACGCACAGCCTCCTGGAATACTTTGATTTACTAGTAAATTACATTTTCATTAAGACGTATCCCTGAATACACTCGGACGCAAGTTTTTACGCACTAAGGAATTACGATGTATTTTAAATACAATAATGCCCACACGTCTAGTCTGAAGAATATCAATGTCTCTTTTTTGTGTTCTATCCCATGCTGCATATTAGCCAGAGCTGCAATAAAAAAATAATCCAATTATTAATAGACTGACTAAAGCTACCGATGATAATTCAGACATAAACTAGCAAAAGTAACTACATAAGGTACTTTTGTAGGTCATATTAACCACACATGAGAAAGCATTAAATACAAAACATAAACCACCAGGTTTCAATACTATACACATATGGATTTCACGTATTTCCCTCTTGTTCAAGATTCTCATTTGTAAAGGAAAAGTGACTGAACAAATTTAAATGTATACAACCCTGTGTTTATGACTGAAGAACAGCTGAAGTCAAATGAACAAAAATTCTATAAAACGTGCACAGTTTGACAACATTGTATTTGGAAGAAAAAAGTACATTGATATATTTCCCGAAGTTCTTACCTGTACTTCTTAAAAAAAAAAAAAAAAACCTAACCTTAAAAAATACATACATTCACAGACATTACTTTGAACTCTATGAAAAAACTGTTAATCCCTGGAATGGATGAATTGCACATGTAAAGCAAAACTTGTATTTCCAGGTGAGGGGGGAAAAGAAAAATGCAGAAAACTATTTGGTCCGCATGAAAACACTGAGGGGGTAACCTAGAAGGCTTCTACACCTTGACAAGAGCCTTTACATCTCTCCCAGACGTACCCAATTTCACCAAGTGTTTGCACAAACAGAACTGGGAGGTTACAATGGTAGAATGTGGTTGGAATTAGCCAGTTTGCGTTCATGGGCAGCAGGCAGAGCCTCTCTATGTCGCAGTGGTTTGTGACTGTTCACGTCGCTCAGAGCTGGGTAGTGTTGTCTGTAGCACATGTAGGAAAAGGCAAGGCCCAGCAAAGATCCCACAACCACATCTGAGAAGAGAGAACACATATGCCTCTAAGCTATTTTGATCAGTCCCATCACTCCTGTAATTTTCAATCAAGGTGGTCAGCACATTTGTCAACACCAAAACCATTTTGCGTCTCACCTTGCCAGTGATGCTTGTAGTCGCAGATCCTGGACAATGCAATCATGATGGCAAACAGAAGCGGGGCTAGAAAGGTACACAGCCTCCAGGCCTTACCCTGTCCTGCAGGGCTGAAACAGCGCAGCTTCCCCGCCAAGTAAAACGCCGTGAAGCCAAGGCCAGCAAAAGCACCTGCAGGGCATACGGGTGGGAGTTACAGGCCTAACCAGCACACTTGCGCACACAGACACACGTGCGTACACACACGCGCACATGGCAGAACCTACAGGATGAGTGTCCACTTGGAAAACTCTTCCTGCCCTCAGTTATCACATCAGGATTGCCACTGCACTGCATTTCAGGGTTCGCCTGTCCGTCTGGGAAACAGCGGTGAAAGAAATCTGGGCGTGGCCTGAGAGACAGGTACATGTTTCAGCCTTTTACACCCACAACAGGAAGTATTAAAGACAACGGATAGTTAACACACTGAAAATTTGAACACATGAAATGTCAAGAATATTTCTGTAAAAAAAATTAATAAAAAACCATGGTTTGTACAGGTTAACTAGTTTCACAATTAATACTTAGCAGCTGGTCACCATAAACAGTTGGACTGTAGTACTCACCTGCCAACCATCAATTTGACCATGTTGGTGAACACTCCATTCAACAGCAGTGCCAGTGTTACTGCTGTGAATAATAAGAGGAAGAACAAGCAGCAGGGAGTCAGTCTGCTGTGTCCATTATCCAGCCATGATCCAGAGAAGGTCGAATATAAACTAAAGCAATCGCTTGGATCACAGCAAAGGCACAGAGTTTTCATTATTCAATATTTCAGAGGTTTTTCTGACTTTTTAAACTCCTCAACTTACAATCAAACAGACATTATAGACAGTCCCACTGTGTTCAAATCATTTACACATTCACATATATTGTCAAGAACAGGCAATTTTTACACAAAACTTATTCTCTTGCTGAAAGTCTCATTTGGATGAGTTTATGCTATAAGGAGAGGTTAAAAAATGCAATGTGAAACATTCTTCCATTTTTATGGATCATGCTAACAATGAGATATCAATTACCCAATGTTATTCTACAAAAATAAGCACCAGTGGTAGTTTTATACACTAAAAACGCACTTCCAGTTCATCCACAAATAGTCAAAACCTGCGTCAGCATACGACATTGTGATCCATAATTTTTTGTCCTGTAACACGCAAACACCTTGGTTCACGGGAAAAGAGCTTAGAGGAATGTTGGGTAAAACGTACCTAAACAGGCCTCACGCAGGTCCCCTTTCTCAGCCCGCCTCAAGAATGTAAAGAGTACAATGACTGCCAGAGGCACAAAACAGACAATGCTCTGGTGGAAACAGAGGAGAAGGCAATGTTTCACTAAAATAATTCAGATATAATTCACTAATAATAATTTCATTAAAAGCAAATAAAAAATAAAAGCCAACCATCCACTAGATATCAAACTCAGGATTGAAAATTTGCAAAACAAAGCTCCTAATATTAGACATGTTCACACGGTCTCACAGCTGCCTGTGAGGGGGTTTGGTTTGTACAGCCCACCCATGCAGCCCTTCTTATTGCAAGACATCAGCACTCACAAACATGACCGACGTGGGAACGTGGTCATCCTGTATATGGTGGTACTTGTAAAGCCAGAGTTCTTCTGGCTGAATCTCTCGGTTAAAGGGCTCGAGCTCCTCCGTGACACTAAAAAGACAAATGTAAAAAGAGCAAAAGACAGCACAATTCAACACCTTTTAGTGATTCATGTCTGGGTCCATGTCATTCGGTCCCATGCAGCGCAACGATTAGCCAAGAACATGCAAATTAATATTTTGCTGCGTTACATTAGTAACGCCATGACCTGCAGGTAGTATATGAGTAAAATAGGATACCTTTGTAACTGAGGAAAACCATGGGAAACATTCATTTTGAAATGTAAAATTTAATTGCATATTAAACTTCAACATCTTTATTTAAAAAAAAATGATAAATGAGAGAAAATGACTGCATAATTCACTTACAGAAAAACCAGAAGCAGAATTAATCGAATTGATGCTTCGGAGACGAAACTGTTACAAAGGCTCTTCATTTTTAGCGTTGGTTTGGTCAACAAAGTCTCACTTTTGAAAATCCATTAGCATCCTGATCAATACACATAAAAAATGTAAATTTAATAAGTTGAAGAACAGGCCCCAATCAACAAAAAGTTCTTTAGCCATTGCTGAAAAAATCTGTTTCCAGTTTCATTTTAACATCGTACCATGTAGGCCTCTTTCAGTTCATTGAAGTTTAAACAGATATGCGAGACGTATTAATTCCGAGAAATAACGTTATAACACTACTGAAAAGACGCATTGCATTTTCGAAAATAAAGCGCAGAAAAATGCAGAAGGATGCACTATGAGGGGAAAAAGAAACAAACCGCGCCACGTGGCCATATCTTATCAACTTAACCTTTCACCCTTAAGTTTGGTGACAGAGCAAATGTTTGGACTTATATGAATATCTAGTTTTCCTTATTTAACACACCATTTTAAAATGACAGTTATAGTAGTCCCTCAATGGTTGCTCAAGTCAATGACGAACAAACCCTGAGAACATTTTAAATAAATATCGATTTCCGCATTCAATAGTCGAATGCTAATTTGCGTGATGTAATCGTTGCTGACATTACTACAAACACAGCTACATGTTATCATTTCTGCATTACATACTTACAAACCATAAACCATAAACCTAACGTAACAATTGCACTGAGCGCAGTAGCCGACAGAGATCTTTAATTCACAAATTAGAGAATCAACATCTGTCCACAGCCCTGTTACACGTCCGAATGCGCATCCTCCGTATTCGGTACGCTATTAATAACCTTTTATAACATGCAAAATTTAATCACCCTTGCGTTCCGACCCTTATCCTTGTTTCTGTCAAGTTCATGGGCAGGTCGGATATTTTGCGATGTTTATTCAAACGGAAGAGCGCTTCATCAAATTCTGCTGCATTGTTCTGCTCTGGTAGGAAAGAGAAAACGGAGCCACGTCATACTACCAAGGCGACATCTGCAGGGCGTACAGAAGGCTTACTTTTAGGGAAACATACATAATGCGATTAACGTGCTCGATTTAATTGAGTCAATGCTGAATGGAGTTTTATGATCATTTCCTTGCCATCTCTGATCTGAAGCCACACGACTTTGATGCATTATTAAGAATATATTAGGTTTTTGGTGTTCTTTGGCCTTTGACCTTAGCTGGTCACAGCATTACTACAAAAACATGACTTTAAGATGACAAAAAAGGCTGGCACTCTGGAGCATTTGGTATCGTTTTATTAAAGTCAAAACCCAGGCAAGTCAAACAAATTTGTGGAATGTAATTTTTGTAGAGGCAGAGCATTTCGGTTTCAGAAATTAGTTCAATTTTTTTAAGATTCTTTTTTTATTATTATTTTTTATACATTCAGAAGGCTTAAAATTACAGGCATTCTGACAGTACAAGACAGCTGTCTTATGTACAGATTTAGACGAATTCAAAACCCAGGCAAGTCAAACAAATTTGTGGAATGTAATTTTTGTAGAGGCAGAGCATTTCAGTTTCAGAAATTAGTTCAATTTTTTTAAGATTCTTTTTTTTTTTTTAATTATTTTTTACACATTCAGAAGGCTTAAAATTACAGGCATTCTGACAGTACAAGACAGCTGTCTTATGTACAGATTTAGACGAGCATATATCCCACAATATGCAGTAAATTGAGCAAAAGGTAGTTATTTAAATTTATTCCCCAAAAATGTACGTCAGTATATGAACAGTCGATAGCAGAAAAATTCAGGTTTTCACTACTGAAGTGTTGTGGAGGTAAGCTATTTCAGATATTTCCAGTGTATTTCAATCATGTAAGTCAAATCAAGTCTACAGGCAACCACATTGCACAAAAACTTGAAAGATCAAGACAATGTGAGTACAGAAAACCTAAAAGTATTCCTTGTGAGAGTGCATTGTATTTTTTAATATTTTAAAATTTTTTATATGCATGTTTCTTCATAAAAAAAAAAAGTAAAAATAAAAACTTTTAGAAATCATTCTACAAATCTGTTCATTAAGGATACAGTATAAATGAGTTTTCAAAGAATATACATTAAATACCCCTTTTGAAAATCAATCACTGCACGTTAAATACATTGTACCACATAAGGTGTGTAGATCTATGAGTTATTTCTGTCAAAGTTAAAATTTGTTTTGATGACATGTATACATTTTTGTTGTCTACACATGTGGATATTGCCTGGGCAAGGTCAACAAACACATTTTATTTCTGGCATAACTTAAACTAATTTATGTTTCAGAAATTAAAAAGGTACTTAAGTAAAAACAAATGTATTAAAATGTAATCATAATTTTAAAAGAGGACATTTCAGAAACATATACTGTATAAAGAAACCAAAAAGGCAGCTGTTGAGTTATAGAAGGACCTACAGTATAATGAAAACTATATTTTAGGAGTTTTAATATGGAAAATCTAAATTTATTAATTTCACATCTACTGTCATAGATTACATATGTAATCAGACACAAACAAAAGTTCAAGTAAATGGGCATAAAGCTAGAGATACAGTGGACCAGTGACCTCAACATACCCAGCGCTGCTGTGGTGGCAATAAAATTGGAATTGCTTGGTTGTTATAAGCATGATACTTTATAACAATCTGAATGATGCCAGTCATTCCCAAACTACACAAATCAGTATACTACTGGGGGAAAATACATTTTTAAAATCTTAAAAGTGCAGCCACTTTGACATAAACAGGCATACCTGGTACAAATAAACCCAGTAAATGTTTGCCCATTAAAAAGGAAAAACTGCAGTTAATACCCAGGTTCAATCAAAAACTTTGTGAGGCAAGATGAAGATTTCACCTTGTACAATAACATTTCTGCTGTGACATTCAAGTACACATACAAAATTACAAAAAGACAGGCTACAGTTCTTGTAATTAGTTACAAAGCTCACCGAGATCAATTTTCACATTCTTATATTCTAGAAGCAGATCTGAGTATTCTTAGAAAATATTTTTTTCTACCAATGCTCTAAAAATACTTTATAAAAACCATACAAAATTGGGGACAACTCACCATGTTTTGTAATGTTGTATACAAGTGGACACAGAATTTTTTTTTTCCTTCACACTTGTGAAAAATTATGAGCCCATACCTACATGTGGTAGCATTCAATTTTAAAAAGGAAGAGAAATGGACACAATAATGACACAAAACTGACACCCAGTCTGGAGCTGGGGGAATTATGAAGAGGCAACACACACAGGCCAAAGTTCACATCGACAAACAATCAGTAAAGATACCTGATATGAGGAAACCATTATCATGAATACAATGAAACAATGTCTCACTGCAACACTTCTCACAAAAATGGCACGCTGGGGGATTTTAGTGGACAACTGAATATACCATGAGGAATAAATGAGAACCATATGCAAGAAGGCAATGCAGCTCAGGTAAAGGAGATTTTATGTTTGCTACTATGGATTAAAATTTGTTCCATATTGATCATTGGTTACAATATACACAGGTGAAGTAGTACAAAGTTATTCTCAGATATGCAAATTGTGGTTTTAAAGCATGCTCAATTTAGAATATATATTTTTAAAAATCACTTTATCCTAATTGAAACATTACATGCCTTTAAAGTTATGAAAAACAAAAGCATGCATATCTAGTGATGGAAGTACATAATGTAAGGCTATTTTTGTAAAAACACATTCATCCTTAAAGACTTCATTGGGGAGCTTTAATGATAATAAAGTTGTGTCAACTTTGGACAGAGCAACTTGAATAACCGAGTTGTTGTGAGGAAACTGAAAGGAAGTGATGTAAGACGCTGCACACTAAGGCTATCTGAAAGTGAATGTGCAAAATACTGCAGTAACCTTTGTATAAAAATGTAAACATACTCAAAATGCAAATCAACCGGCTGAAATTTTCAGAACACCTTGTAATCACTTATAATAGGATTCAATTGTGAGATTTACGACTAAGTGAACTGTACTAAAAAGTTCCATTTAATACTATGACTAAAGATTAACATTGCCAACTTGAATGTAACGGTAGCATATTTTCTAAACAGTGGTTTTCCCTTTAATTGCTCCTATTAACATACTGACTCATTTAGATTAAACAAATAAATCAGATCATGCATACTCAACAGATTTCAAGTTGGCACTGCTTAATATGCACGTGGGAAATGATAACAATAAAGTTGTGTCAACTTTGGATAGAGCAACTTGAATGGCTAATACTTCAAACTTTGCTTAATCTGGCGGCTCTGGTGAGTTTATTTTTTTTAAGACTGACAGAATGCATGTGTAAACAAATATAAATACTGTTCATCCATAAATATATCAAAATAAATTCTGTTCCTCAGTAAACAAAGACTTTAAAATAAGCTGAACATCTTTCCAGCACTCTTTAAAAAAAAAAAAAAAGAAAGAAAAAAAAAAAAGAGCTTCAAACAATATGCCCAGTCACACCATTTTTAAGTAGTGTATTTTTCCAGATTGCACAGTTTTTACTGTCCCTTCTCTCCCATTGTCTTTACATTTATAATGTATTTTACACAAAAGGTACATAATGTAGTAGGAAATTTCTGAAGTGCCCTGTGAGTATTTACAGAAAGGTGTCAGTTTTCCTGTGTGGCTAAGTACGGCCTTTTGGTTTTCTGCACGGTGGTGAATGCAGTCCATGTATGAAAGGCCCCCCAGCAGTCACAGATCACAGAAAAAGAAAACACTGAGAACAACAGCTATTAAGGACCAGAACAGGAAATGACTTTCCGAAAGGACAATGAATCATAATTCACAAAGAAACTGAGATGTTAACTTTCAATGCAGACAGGCTCAGAGTTACAAAATGCTAATTCTGTCTGCTGTTCCATTGACACATACAGTTCTGCAGGACCAAGTCTGTAATGGGGCTTTTCCACTGCCACACTTTAAAGGTGCTACACCATACAACATTCGCTATCTACCAAAATACAAGTATCAGGTACTTCACATAATTGCACATGATCAGGTAAAGCATTGCCTTTCTCTGAGCCATAATCAGTCAACTGGAAAAACATCTCACATTTTCAGTACCCAGCTGTACCACCTGCATGGTACTAAACAGCGAGCGCAGTTAAAGCGTGCTAGTGGAAAAGCGCATTAACATCAGTTTCCTCATCACTAACAAACTAGTTCTCTTCAGGGGGATAAAAAAATAAAAAGTAGTTTAAAAAACACAGCTTCACAGGTAATCCTCCACCCTTTTATTTTGAATTCCCATCACACCTTACTTCCAAAGGGCCCTTTTCTTACCATGTTTTCTAATGATCATCAAAACCCTGGTTCTAGGGGCTCTTCCTTGACCTGGACAAGACTGAGCTCTCGAGACCGGGCTTCTAAGGGGTTCTGGGGATCATGGCTGGAACAGCAGGCCCGGCCATCAAGAGCAGAGGCCATCAAAGTGCCCTCATTGTGATCATTGCAGAAGGAGCTCGGGCAAAAGTGGCAGAAGGACATAGCAGCACGCTGGCACACGCTGCACTGGTGCCAAGGACACTCCCAGCGACCTGCACCAACACAGAACACTCACGATTTACTCAAAATGAGTGGCACTTAAAATCACAGAGAGCAGCAAAGAGATCTTAGAACCTTAAACAACAACACCAGTACATGGCTAAGCTTTAAGGAGCAACACATGGAGGTGTACCATGAAGCGAGACCTACCGAAGGGCGGCTTGGTCAGATTGAGACACAGTAGGTGGTATGCCTTGGGGCAGTCTTTCTTGTCGCACATGACCAGCTCTCCGCCCTCGCCACAGCAGAAGCAGAAATACTCGTGGGTCTGCTTGTTCTCCGGCTTCAGCTTGCGTTTCCTGGGTTTCAGCTTAGCATTACGCGCCTTCTCCTCTTTCTCCATCACCACCGCACTCTGCAGAGGGCCAAACGATGCACGGACACGAGCAAACCACGTCATGGACACGAGAACATGTGTTTAAAGGGCGCCTGTAAAACTATGAAATAAACAACCACAGGGTTCATGACCAGTCAGATCAGAGGAACTGTTCAAGGGAGCTGGGACTGAACCAAAACTGCATCGATTGCCTTTATTGGTATCGTACAGTATGCAAGTACAGTACAACAGACTTCAATACACAGTTTTATTCCCCACTTTCATGTTTGTTTGTCTGACTGGCCAATGTGCTGGTGATTCATACCTTGGGCCGCACACCCAGAAACCCACTGCAGTTCTCTGAACCGCAGTGACATTTCGTTCGGCCATTGCCCAGGCAGTCCAGGTTGTAATTGAATGTCAGCTCGGTCTCTGCAACAAATGTTTTTAAGCAATCAGTTTTCCACAGGTGATTTACAGTGCCAAGATCCCAGAACATTTACTATTTTAATCAATCTGCAGAAAAGACATGTAAATGTTGACTGTTGAAGCCTTAAGTGAAATTATGTCTATAGTTGAAACACACAGTGTCAAAGAGGGAGGGAGAAAGAAACAGGCTTTATGAATTCTGAATAAACAGATCTAAAATCTCCAAAATGTAATGATCTTCACCAGCTTCAATGTCACACAGGGCAAAAAGGCCAATGCGGACATCCCCGTTCACCGTCCACTTCTGTGTCTCGCAGTTGGGACTGCAGCTGTGGTTCATGAAGCGGGACACATTCCCTTTCAGCCCAGCATCGATCACGCAGTCCTGTAGAGCACAGGAAGCCACTGTACACCACGCTGCCTGGAAGCACCTGCTAGCTAACAGCCCTCAAAATCTTTCCAGTATGAAATAAAACAAATTGAAACAGATCTTATGGTAGACTACTTGATTTGTCGGGCATCATAGGGAGCACGCACACGAGGAGGCAGTGTACTGTTCTCCTGGGTACCTTGGTGAGCGTCAGCATGTAGAAGTTGGTCACGCGGTTTTCGTGCGCTCGCTTGATTCGCAGTTTGCACTCCTCCGAATCAATCAGCTCTCCGACGTACTCTATTACAAAATCCCCCTTCGGGGGAAAAAGTACAATAAAAGGCACGATACATGTGTACGGGCTGATGTAATCCCAGCTGCTAACCGGTTCCTAAACGCTGTTTTTCAGGAAGCGCAATGAGGCATCACACGTTGAGCTCACGCTGGACATGCCTGACAGTTTACAGGCGTCGCTGACGGTGGGGCTCACCTTCTTCAAGTTTTGCTTTGTCTTGAGGCCCCAGCCGCGCCCTTCGGTCTTGAAGACCTCTGTGTCGGGGTAAAGGCGCTGTGAGAAGCTCTGGTTGTGGCAGCAGTCGGCGGCCGGGCACACCTGCGGGTGGCACTCGTACTGCAGCATGCGGTTCAGGCACTGCGAGTCCACACTGCACGGCCTTTCGTCTGTGGGCTTACAGTTACAGCGCGGGATCTCCGACAGGTCCGCCAAGTGGACCTGCACCTTCCCCACCGGCTTGTTCGACTGGGGGGGGGTTAAAGGAGTCGGCTGAAATACATTTATTGGAGGGCTCTACAGCCACTGTAGTGCATATCAAATAAAACCGTAGAGACCACATTCATCTTAACAATAGGTTTTTTTTCCCCCATATATTTTTCACCCGGTTGCTCACCTTGATGAACTTGTATGACGGGGGTCTGCGTGAGCCACGTTCCTGCTCCAGTGCCTCGCGGCTCTCCCGCTGAGCCTTGAGCTCCTGGAAGCGCCTGGCAGCCTCCTCAAGCGCTGTGCGTGGGGGGGTAGGGAGGAAGCACACTGACCTCACTGTGTAATGACAGCCCACAGTATGTACGGTCTGTTCTCGCAGAGAAATCGAGCAGACCACAGAGACCCCAAGATGCTTCCTCACTCACCTTTTCTGAACGTTTTGTTCACATTGATGCCCATCTGGCCTTCGGCAAAGTTCCTGTCACTTTCCATGTAAGGGAAGACGCGGCCTTGGCTGATCCAATAGTAGTCATGGGAACCAAAGAAAAAGACTGGAAACTCTCCGATACCATGCTTCAAGGTCTGGATGTTCAAAGGGACAAGCCGGGGGTTGCAGATTTCTGCTGGCCACCACCTGAAAAGGGCAACAGATAGCACACAGGCAGGAAACCAGGTTAAGAGACACAAAAGGAAACACAAAAGAGAGCAGTCAAGATGTTTGTCTGCCTTCCAATTCCAATATCAGTTCTTTGTATGTTTTTGCTTCAAAAGCATTATCCTTTTCAACTACAGAAACATTTTCATAATACAGTTATAAAAAAATATGCTTAACTGTTTCCCACATTCAGTACCTGTCTAGTTACAGCTACGGGTGGATTTATTTAGTGCCGTCATGGTGAGATATACATCCTATCAGTAACACACAGAACAGGCAAGCAGTCTTTTACAAGCTTAATACAGCTAATACTTTATTTTACAGTTGTTTTAAATGTATAGTAACATAAAAATACAATGTTATAATTGTCTTAAAATAATAATGCTAAACCCAAATTAGAAAGTACAGTGATGTAAAGATATTGAACACTGATGGCAAATTTCATTCAGAAAACCAAAATAAAGAAGCAAACAAATAATCCTTGCAGTTTTCACTGAAGTAATTCGTAAAGTCCGAGCAGGCTGAGACTAACAGAGGATGTGAGGTCGGTAGGCAGGCACAGAACAGGGTTTCTGGCCTGTGAAACTCACCTGTAACTGCCCAGCTTAACCCAGACAATCTGTTTGTAATGGGGCCTCTTCCCTGCCTTGCACTCACTGCAGCGCCACGTCCCCTCAGGCATCTCAATGCTCAGGCACTCTGGGTGGAAGGAGGCGGGGCACGACTCGCAGCACAGCAGTCTTCCCCCTTCACACACACACAGCAGCAGGGGGTTCACACAACATGCCTCTGCATGCCAGCACTAGAGCGCGCTGTTGTCTAAACCTCCCCTCAGCGGTTACCCTACAAACCACACACTGGGTACATCCACAGTCTTTGCATTAACTAGGTACTGCAATATCTTTTGATGAGGTGGTATGACTGAAATTGTAGATAACAGTGCCAGAGAAAATTGGCAACAGTGAAACCAAGACTCATACTGCATAACCCCCCAACACAAACACACCAGCCCTGTCTTCAGTATAAATGGCTATCGTTCGCTTTGTGAAATGTTACAAGAATATCCCAGCGACTCCTCTCCTAAGTTACTATTAGAGCAATGTGCATAATTTACTAGAGTACTAGAGTGAGTAATGAAGTAACTAAGGGAAGGATTAGAATTGACAGCCCTTTGAGCATAACTGTAGTTCAGCTTTAATTTCCACTCAGTACTTTCACATATATTTGCACAAGAGCACCACAAAACACACAAGTAACATTGCTTCATCTTCTTAATTTTGGGTAAAACATCCCTGCAAGTACACAAAGTATTATTGTCAGACTGTAGCTTGTAGTATTTTCATGATCAAAAATTATAGGTTGATTTTGTAGCTTCTCTGACAACTCCTTCTCACTTATACAAACATTTATCTTAAAGCACTGTACAAAAATAGTGACATGAACATAACATGAACAATTAATTATCTTGCACTGGCAGTCCCAGCAAACACAAAATGTTCAAACAACATTAGCTAAACGTTCCTAACGTTCCCTAAACGTTTAGCTAACGTTATTTGCACTTTTTGTTTTTGCTGGGTGTGTAGCGTACCACGATAAGTCAAACGTTATACATCTGGGCGTAGCTTGACGCGAGATGAAGTACAGGCAGGTGTTCCCCTTAATGGGATGCCAGTGTGAGCATTGGTCAGCATATAGCAAACCATTATCAAGTCACTGCAGTCCCAATGTAGTCCAAAGAGCAACGCAGCCTTCTTCAAGCACTGCTGCTGGGGAATCTAAGATCAGTGCCCACTGTTATTGCTACCATACAAGATGCCATGTAACCATAGCAATGGCTTGTGTAACAGATCCAATGAAAAAGAGCACACAATCAACTTAACAGGAAACAAACAGAAAAAACCCATTATAGTAAGCAATGAACAGCAAAACAGCAAGGTCCGACTGAAGGCAGATATGTGCAGAGCTTAAAACACCCAGATGGCACCAGGAGCTTCAAAAGTCCAACTATGAGGTATGAATTAACCAAAACATATAAAATGCCTTAAGCCCATTTCTTAACCATATGGTATATTCTTGGTTACCAGTCTTAGACTCTGCATATGAATGTGTGCAGGACTAAGACGAGGCAGTCTAATTCACATACAGCTACCACTGCACGGGACTTCCACCAATGCAGGTCAGTATCAGAAGCAAAGACGTGCATCTTTACAGCATAGTCATTATCATGTATTCACTCTGCACACAAGGAAACGGGGTGTTTTAAGCCCTCCTTTTACATTTGCAACAAAAACAATCCTTATTTAAGCAGTAACCCATTAAAGAGTTATTGCAAAAATGTTGAATAAATGCAACAGGTATAAAACACACAGCAGAGAGAAATGGAAGAAACATGTCTGTTACCTTTCCCAATACTCTTTTTGGTAGCTGACGAAGAAGAGGGAATCATAGGTAATTTCATCAACTCAGCACGATTTGACTCAGTCAGAAGGTAGTGGGACTTATAGGCATACGAACTTAATATGTTGTCAGTATGGTCCTGCACTAACAGTCCTACATATGAGACAAACAGGAAGAGCAATGAGACCCCAGAAACTAGTCATGATTGCAGGAAATAAGAGACAAACATCACACCATATTATTGTTAGAAAAGAGAACTAAAGAATATAAAAGACAATAATGACAACATACAGCTACAGCATTGTTATGTTAACGCCCTACACATGGCAACAAAACAACATTAATTAAAAGGTAGTGGACAAAATATGGAATCACACGAATGCAATGGCCACACAGGACTGTAAGACACACATGTGCCCACTCTGCAAAATCATTTGGTCTCCTTCCGGCCATCCACAAGAGCTTTGTGTAAATGCTGGGACTTAAAAGTCAGCAATGTGTGGGAGGGGAGCAGTTTTTTGGTGCACGTTTACTGGATGCATGTATGACAAAGATTAAAGAAACTAACAACGTATAAATGCTTTTCTGGAGTGATGTTAATGTGACAAAAAATTGCAAAATTTAATGTTCAAAAATAATTTGAAGAGAATAGAGTAGTCAAAAACAAAATATAAAATACACACAAGTCCAGTGAAGATTTTAGTCATTCAGAATTAACAAAAGTTATTTCATCTTTGAACTAGATGAAATACAGGGTGTGCTACCTAAACAGAAGTATGTACTGTATGCTTATGAATACAGCCCTGCCAGATCCATGAAAAACTGATCTGAGAAACTAACACTTACAGAAATACACCAGTATGAGCCTGAAGAACTGTCAGACAAACTGTATGGCCGTAAGTTAATGTCATCATGGCTACAGATAAAACCCAACAATTTGTCATTAACAGCGCTTCCATTTTTTGACCACTACCTGTATGCATGGTAATCATTAAAAACAACATTAAGATACCATTCAAATTAAGATGTGTTAGACATTTACATCACACACATTCTACCAGATTAGTTATTTAAACATAAACAGGAATGCAAATCAGGGTTAAAGGTATGTTAGAATCTCAAGACTCTCAGAATTCTCATTTTAAACCTGTCGGAATTAAAATTTGAGTTTAATTCATCCAACTTTTAATATGCAATATGACAATTCTTTAGATTCTTGAGACCACAAAAAGCTTAGTTATTCATATGGCATTTGATTATCTACCATTAGACATTTTAACACAAAACACACTATATCTTAAAAAAATCCCAGGGACCTTGATAAGTGATCATCCATTTTGTCTCATACGCTTTCAATGAAAATGAATTAGTCTCACTGAGACAAATTAATCTCACGAAACAAGACAAAGAGCACCTGAATGACACAGAAGAGGCAAAAACCGCGAGACATACAATCACATCAAGCACTAACGAGAGCATAAAACTGAAAGGTTTTCTTCATTGTGTGAACTATTGTTTGTGAACTGGAATTTCCAATATAGAAACACTACAAAAATGACTTTACTATGACTCATATTACAACAAAAAGTACCCTGTAAAATAAAAAAATATATATGACCTGCTATATCCAATTTTCTTAAATTGGCTTGGAACTGCCTTTGTATCAAACTGAAGGTGGACAGTTGCATAGTGAAAGCCCACTGCACATATGTAGATACCAGAGGAAAAAAACAATTCATTGGAAATTTTGTGGAAAATTTAATGTGGAGAAAATTTGCTACATTTAATGTTCAAACACATTAAAACATTAAAACACAGCTGTTTAGTCAAGCCTGGCTGACGATGAGCCCGGTCCGGGCCACACGAGCCCCTAGCTGCCTTGACAGCGTCAGGGGAAATTAATGACACGAAAACACCTTTTCAGGGGACCAAGGAAAGAGCTGAGAAAAATCAGGCCTACCTCTGGAACAGATGAAACACCAGGCTACGTTTACCGGTGCACTTAAGTGGCCGTTCTTTTTGAAGCTGGAATGGTTGCTACAAACGATGAGGTGAGGTGTAATGATGATGCTGCCGGCGGCTACGCAACTGTCCCCTGTGTGATAGGCTACAGGGCAGCGTAGGCACCGCATCATACGGCCTGGCGGGGAGAAGACACAGCGAAGACAGCTTTAAACACAAGTCATGGGGCACTCATTTACAGTCACACAGTTAGCACAGTTTTTAAAAAAAGCATAAAACAGGGTTCATTTGATGATTTTTTTAAATATGTATTATTTTTTCCTGTCTACAAAGACACACAAGGAATTAACAATCTGAAGCTCACACCTTAAATGTTCTGACCTTAAGTGTATTGCTCTAGAGGAATCAGATCCCACTGACCAGGGCTCTGTGGGACTTACCTTTGCAGGCTTTCTGCATGTCTCTCTCCAGGCAGCAGGTGGCGCAGCAGTGCTGAGGACAGCAGAAGTCTCTGAGATCAGAGCCGACCCCAGGGTGCTTGCGGGCACAGGGCTCATGGTAAAAACGGCCACAGCCGCTGACAGAGCAGCACTTCACCTCACCGCCTGGCACCTTACAGGAGAAACACGTATGGGAGTCTGGGGGAGGGGGGGTGGCAGACAGAACAAACACCATGCGTTCAGTGAAGCCCCAGAGCAATAAAATGCTCACATGCACAAGCTCAGGGACACAAGTCAAACAGGGAGCAAAGACCTTTGGGTAGCCAACACTCTCAGCTATACTGCAGTATACAGTACATTCACCGAGAGGGAACAAGTCTCTGATTTTCAGCTATTAGTGTCTCCACATTATATATGTTACCAACAGCAAAGCGAGAATCAGCAGAAATTAGACAAGAAAGTGCAACGTAATTTGGGACAGTTTTACCCGCTGTCTTATTGCTTTTCAAGACAAAGCATAAATCCTGGTGAGCTCCACATATAGATCCTAATGATGAGTGCCATCTCTGTAGCGAGGTGTTCTACTTAAGTGAACGACTGACCGCTGGCACACTCCTGGCAGGTGAACTTCCCCTCTGGTACAGACTCCAGGCCTAGGCACTGCGGATGGAACATCCTCCAGCACTGTCCTTCACAGCAGACCAGCGCATCCCCGTACGTCTCGCAGATCTGCTCGGCGGCACAGAGAACCCCCCGGTCACTAACCGGTTCCTAGACACCAACAGAGGTGACCGGCGGCTTAACCGTGAGCTCACCTGACAAACGGTGTCCTTTCTCGACATGCTGCAGCCTTGCTGAGACAAACTGGAGTCCACGGATTGAGTGTCAGAGACATCGCCAGCCATGGGGCTGTCTGGACACTTGTCAAACAGGACCTGAATGGAGCAAATGTTTGAAAACATGTAATGACTTTCCATGTTGCTGTGATGTGACTATCATTGTACACCTGAAAGACATTTGTGTCTTGTTACTATTGCTAATGTTATGCTCGTTCTCATTTCTTTTGCTACATGCATGCATGGGTGCTCCAGCAGGCTGGTAGCTGCAGAAGCAATAACGGGGGTGTCCTGCCCTGCAGCTGAAACTGCACCTGAGGGTCGCTGAGGCCCCGCGAGTCCGAATCGGATGTGTCCCGGTACTGGGAGCTTGCAGTCTCCACGTCGGTGGATGCCCGGCTCCGCTTCTTCAGAGGCTTACAGGAGTCCGAAATCTCACTGGCGCCTGGAGGAAAAACATCTCTGATGTACACCTCAGTCTGCCCTGGAACACAAAGTTCCTCATTACAGGTCCACTATGAAAACGTGGGACAGCTATACTATAACTTTTTTGGCAAAACCCAACAGCAGTGCCGCTCTGAATAATCTGAAGAGGAACAGCAATTTCAGGACAGGAAGAGGTTTCACAAGTGTGTATCAGGATATGTTACATGCGTTGTAATGCAAAACAATATTTCAGTGGCCAATGCAGTGGCAATGCAGCCCTCCTCAGAAGCGTACTTCTGACAACCACCACAATTACCACTATAACTGTCCTTGCTCAGTTGGCCAGACGACACTGCAGACAGTACCTTTTTGAGAACCTGTCTTCAAAGATGTTTGTGGAACGGCCTCTACCTGCAGAAACGTGGCGACTGTAAGAAGCGCAGCTGACAGCGGAAACGTGTCAAACGTGCAGAATGATCCTCCTTCAGCTACGGTACGTAACGACTGCACCATTACTCTCACGAGTTTAAAACACACTGCAAGGCGTCACACTCCAGTCTGCATACCTGCTCCCTTTTCACCTTCTTTTTCAAAACAGGCTCCGCGCCCTTCTCTGACTCGGTGCGGCTCCGCGAACACCTGCGCTGCTGCTTTCGCTCCAGTGTCCCTGAGGGGGACACAGATCACCAGACAGAGTCACCATTGGGCCCACCCTGCCGACCACCCACACCTCCGGCGACTGAGCTGCTACCTCCTGGAGTCTCCACGGGCGTATGATGCGTCAGGCTGCACTCACTTTTTCGACCAACGGGGCAACTCTGCTGCTCCTGCTCCCTGCAGCTCATGTCTGCGTTGCTGCTGCAGCCCTGCAGAGACAGCACTAGACACTCTCAACACCTGCCGTACCTTCTTTCTACATTCTCTACCTCATGTCCCACATAACTACAAACACAAAAGGCCCAAATGAGCATCAGGGCAGTGGCACGTACCTGTCCCTGCTCCGGCTGCCTGAAGTCAGCCTCAACGGCCAGTGGTGAGGCAGCAGGTTCCCTGGACAGGGGCCAATCACATTTGCTCACCTCCACGTTGAGCTTCCTCATTGTTATGGAAAGAGGGAGAACTTTGCGTGCAGCGGCAGTCTTCCAGGTGGTCTTAACCGGTGGAGACTGTGGCTGAATTTCTGTAGGTTCACTGGGGGCCTGAAGATGCTCTAGGAGGTCTTTCTCCTCTTCCTCCTCCGAAGGCCCCACGGCGCTGCCCTGGCTGCACTGCCTGCGAGGCCGCTGACGGCACATACGCTGCTCTCCTGCAAGCGTGCCGGACTCGTCGACCTGCTCGCCAGCACTACCCCGAGAACAACGTGCCTTTCTGTTGGCCTTCGCAGCCGGCGGGGACGAAGTCCCCGGCTCCTCGTCCACGTAGATGAAGGTGTAGTTCTCGATTCGCTCTTCCCGGGTCATGACAAAGGCGTGTTCAGCATGACCTACACCCACCTTCCACTGCGCACGCTCCCGCTGAGGAACGGGCTTCAAGAGCTGTGGGGAAGCCAGATCAAACATGACAGCATGTATTTTAAAAAGCTAATATTACTTACAACAGATATTCATACAGACACCCAACTTTTATTACTGCAACAGCAGTGCAGGTTTAATCTTAGACACCATATTAACTCTATGCCAAACGCAAACAACATTTTATGTTTAGGACACTGGTCATTTGGCACTTCCAAAACATCCCTAGTCATGCCCAAGTGTGACAGTCACACCAAGTGAAGTTAAAACTGCAGTTACAGCTGCTCCTTCACATTTGTGAGGGTTATGGGCAGAAAACCCTTGTGAACATGAAAATTCACAAACAGCTGATAACCCTCCAACCTCAACCTCAAGTCTGACAATTTACCTGACTACATAAAAAGTATGTTTATTACTAATGACTAAACTAACAGTACTGTACTCTTCTCTTTGCATGTCAGATTGCTTTATTTTTTATCTATAAGTCGTTACATATTATAGAAACCATGTAAATTATGCCCATTGTTACAAAGTCAGTACTGTTCGTAAGGATATACGTGAACACATACACTATACATTTTTACAAATATTTTGAAACTCATTTAACAAATAAATATAAAATACAAAAAAATGTAAGATATATTCCACAGGCATATATCAGTATACTTGCACGAACAGAGAATTTGCAGGTTACATACAGTATTGCCATTTGCATAAAACAGGACACACACACACTATATACAATATACAATTAGATAAGTGGACCTGTTTTAAATATTTACATTTATTCCTTTAGCAGACACTTTTATCCAAAGCGACAAAATTTCACATACATGTTACAAAGAGCTAGCACTGGGTGTCTTGCTCAAGGACACACCTGGTGGCTGGGCTGGGATTCAAACCAGCCGACATCTACATCCCAGCCTGATGTTCTACCCATTGAGCCACCAGGCACCAAGTACACTCATTAACATTGTTACGAATACAAACTTTAAATATTAAAAGATATTGTACGCACTAAAGCTAATATTTATATACGATTTCATGCAACATAAACCATTTTCAGTATCGTTTATATATTTGCGGGTTACAAATCACCTGCGAGTTTCTGCAATGTTTCAGCTCAGCAAGCTCCAAAACTATTTCCATGCAATTGTTCCCAGCCAACTTGCAAATAACCAAAACTGCGAATGTTCATTTACAAATGTGAAGGGCCAAAATCGTTTCTGAATATCTTGTAAAGCAGTATAAAAAAACCACTAGACTTAGCAATGTGTTATAAAATGGGAGTTCACCACAGGCTCGGGACAGACGGTGTTACCTTGTGCCTCTCGATAGGGTTGGACGTCTTACGTAACGTATCTGCCTGAAGTTCCTCAAACTGGTGCTGGCCCTGGTACACCACCACCCTTTTCTCATGCACCCATGCCCTCTCTGGCACACTGCCAAAGAACTGCACATGGTACTCCTGGTGACCTGCAGACAGAGATGGGTCAGAAGAGATATGAACCTCTGGTCAGGCAGTGACGCTGTATATATGAAAACTAAAACCACAAGGCAAGCTTGCTCACCTCTGGTGTTTATTCGAGTGTGAACCTTGGACTGCGGGTCACAGGACACCATGCATGGCCACCATGGGTACGTGCCAACCTTGGCCCACACCAGGTCCCCAACCTCGTGGTCCTTACAGGTACCACTGCCTGTAAGGACTGTCGCAAAGTGCTTCTAAAAGAGAAAAATGGGGAAAAAAATGGTACTGAGGCAATACAAACACACTGTCGTAAGTTCTAACATGCTTAAATGCATTTCCCAGAAAAGTAGCATTTCACAAAAATTATTTGTGCTGTGTGGTTTATCGGTCAAAATCAGGGTACTGTCATGACGCTTGAGGGAAATAAGATTAAGTAAGAGCAATTAAAACTGTAACTGTAACTAGGTTGGAACTCACGTTTTGTCCTGTGGGCTCTGCTTTGGGACCTCTGCTGTTCTTTGGCCTGCTGGGCCCCTCTCTGGATTCACAGGGCTGTGGGTCCTGTGACTGCCCCTCCTCCAAATAACTCAAACCGCAGTCTTCAGCTGGATCAGGCTTCCGACCCTCTGGCTCCACGTTGTATCCGGGGCGGCTGCTGTTTTTCCTCCTCTTCTCCTTACGATCGTGCCTGCGGCGGGACGCCTCCATGGCTTGGACCTCGTCCAGCAGATCGCCACACAATGCAGACTCAAACAACTCCCTGCCGTTATGGTAAGTCTTGATGATCTTCAGCTTGATCTCAGGGGACCCGGTCTTCTTAGATGCACTTAGAGGTGGTGTTGCTAAGGAGTGTGGTGATGCCCTGTCTAGTTGCGAAGGTGAGGTGGGAGAGTTGGGCAGAGCAACAGGAAGAGGCGGTGCAGCATGGGCCATGAGGTGGGGTTGGAACAGGTGATTTTGCTGAATCATAGGCAGAGCACTGATCGTATCCTGAACATGCAGCTGATGCTGACGATGCTGTTGATGATGGTAAACTGGTGATGAAGAGGGCGGAGGTTTCTCTTGGACTACAGGTGCCCTTAATACAGTGCTCTCCCCTGGAACAAGGCAGTGATTGCCATAATTCCGGCTAGCGTTATAGCCATTAGCCGAACCATTGGGAAACTGTGAATAAATACCATATTTGGTCTGGGATTCATAGAGACCCATGGCAGGCAAACAGCCATTTGTGACACTCGACAGGTCTTCAGGAGCAGAGGGGGGATAGCAGAATCCTGGCTCTACAGCTGACTCAAAGGCGGTGTGGCCTCCATCCTCCGCCAGCTCACTGCTGGCATTGTACGCATCTTCCTGCCGGATGTTGGCTGAGTCAATGAGCTGCGGTGGTTGCTGAATTGTATTTCCCATGATCCCTGGCATGAAAGAGAAGGAGAAATCCATTGTGCTGCTCCAGCATCCTTAACTTTCCCTTCTTCTTACAGGGCCTAGTAAAGGAGAATTTAAAACATATTCAGGTATTAGAAATGCCTCTCTTTGTTTTTATTTTAGAAAATTTTTTTATATGCCGAAATAGGTTACTGTCAGCATCATAAACCAACACCACAGTCCAAACAGGCAGCAAAGAAAATGTCTTAACGGCAAATTTATGATTTTTTCCACTGTCTGGATCATTAATACTTGTACACTGGTTCTTGCTGTTAACTAACATTGTATCAGCTTCACGTTAAAACGGCAGGGTTATCAAACAGCTTCTGCTTACCCTTGTTAATATATAATCACTGGAAAAGTAATACTGATATGTAAAAGTCAAGCCATTTCTTGTACGTTAATGAAAGCTTTCAAAAACTTCAACTATACCAGTTAAGTTCAATGATAGTACCATGATAAACAGAAGTAACAAACTAAAATTAAACATTTTGCAACAGCCGGTTTGTGTTAAAAAACATACAGCCTGAATGACATGGTAAGAATAAGAGATGGATAATATTGACCTTACAATTCTATGCTTGGTTAAATTGCACATATATCAGAAGTGCACAGTCCCATCTCCAGCAGTCCCCCCTCCCTGGTAAGTCAAACATTAGGAAAAAGGAAGAAAGGAAATCAGGTTTATGGCCAAGCGTGTTTGTCACATACAAGGAATAGTTTCTCTGCATTTAGCCCATTGTCCTGGAGGGAGCAGTGGGCAGCCACACAGGACACCCAGGGAGCTAGTTTTTTTTTGAGTGTCTTGCTCAAGGATTCACAGGCCAGGCACCAAGTGTTTCGAGCTGGGAGACTTCTGCATCCCAGGCTGGTGTTTTACCCACTCAGTCACCAGGACAGAACAACATTAAACAACTTTAGCAAGTTCTTTTTTTTTTCTCTCTTCATTTCTTGTTTGGCATCATGATTTATCATGGCACAACGCATCTGCGCATTCATAGCATATTTTTTAGTTTTATATACCTTTATTTTATATATATATATATATATATATATATATATATATATATAAAAAAA
>JABJVR010000035.1:6060620-6082500 GCA_025773905.1 Chitala chitala
ACAACATATACAGTAAATAACAAAAGAGCCTTAATGAATTACTTTATTTGTTTAGGAAGCATTCAGTTACAGGTTGCATACATGTTTTTTAGCCTATTGGTTATTTGTGAAGGATTTCAGGATTGGATTTAAATATTGTAAGAGTATCCCAACTCAGATGTATAGATTGCAGTTATAAATTGGGACAAGACAAGACAGTACTCTGGTGTGCCCTCTGTTTTTCCAATACAGTAGGATTAGAATTTATCCATATAACTGCGGAACAGATCTTAAATAATCTACAGTTCAAGTATTGATTGTTTTTCCAGTCCAAAACAATGTACCTCTATATTCAATTACCCAAAGTGCAAAAACCACAAAAGGCAAATTTACAAAAAATTTAAAAACCACACATTTTCTTTTTCATCAGCTTTCAGTTCTCCTTTCTGGTAAAATCCTTTTCTAACTCCAGTGGTCACCTTTCCTAACTCCTCAAACCCTCAGCACTTTGCTATTTAAACTCTATCTAAACAGTAATCTTCAAAAATTTCTTCCACCCAGTCCGGGTGAGATGCTACTGAGGTTCTCACATCATTGAAGAATGAGGATCCAGATATGTATCAGACCTTTGGGCCAGAACTAGCCAGATGCATAGTATCTCCTATTGTTCTTATTTTCCTGCTTTTTTCACTTTCCACAGATGTCCTATAGAGTGTCAGAAGGAAGTATGTACATTTCTGCTATCTACTTCCTCCTGGACATGTGTCCCTCAGGGGGCAGATACACCAGAAATTCAGTGAACAGTTTGTCTGATGCTTGCTACATGACGACCTGCTCTCAGCGGTCACAGAAGGTGTGTTCTCCTTCTCGAATCCACGAGGGCACGGAGGGGGTCATGGTGAGGCTGCATGCTCAGAGTGCAGGCGGGGGTTGGGAGGTCACGCGCATTTGGTGCAGGGAGTTTGTGCTAAGGTCTTCTTTGTCTACTGCTCCTTTTATATGACATTCTCAAAGAGCTGCATGGAATTCATGATGTTCTCGTCCTTGAGGGGGAGGTAAGAGAAGTATTGCAATAGTGTAAACATCACATAAAAGTTCTTCTGTACATAGGTCACATCAACCTCTAAGCTGGCATTGGCTTAAACACTTTATGGTTTCTACATACAGGCTTAAACTGTGTTCCATTGTTGGGTTACAAGTAATGTGTTTTCAGAGTCATCTAAATAAACAAGATAATAAACTTAGTTTTTGTGTGTACCTTCCGACAGGCTTCTATAAACTCATCAATGGTGACTACCCCATCACGATTCCGGTCCATTTTCTGGAAAAAAGAGAAGGAGTAGGCACCATTAAAGCTGAAATACAATATGAAAAAAAAATAAATTTAATACTAACAAAAATAAGTTTCTTGCACTATGCAAATTGGGTGATAATGGTGAGGATACTTACATGTGTCATGTACATTAAACATGTTCCTAGTGTTACATACAGTATATGTTGGTACATCCATGTATGAGCCTCACTGTGCCTTGGTATTCAATGTCTGAATGATGTGATGTACAGGGTTAGTCATAACAATTATGAAACCAAATTTGGACAATTTTGTTGGGGCTTCCTGAATTTAGGATATTTTACATTAGATATCAATAATAAATGCGATTACATTGTACTGAAATCAAAATAATAGTTGTATTAGAGTAATGTTTGACAGAAAATGTCAAAATCTTTACATTTCAAAAACTTACTCATTAACTCCTTTATCACATTCTGTGGATAATATTGGATGGCGTTTGATTCTTGGAGCACATCTGACCTCAGATCAGTATTATTTTTGAAAGGCCATTGTTACTGTTATTTTTTTTAAAGATTTTCCAAAGGAAGGTAGAGGTGACTCATTGAGCACCATTGAGTCATTGTAATGTTCAGAGGGAACAAAGGCACAGAGGCGAAGGTAGAGTCTAATGTGCAAAGGGGATTTAATACAGTGAACAGGGTACTGGTACATCGATCCAAGAAAAGAGATATAATAACAAGGCCAACAGCTCTATAACTAACACAAGTGTTACATCTAGTAACTACACACATTCAACAACTGGCAGGGGACGCAAACAAAAGGGAGGTATACATAGGAACCAACATCATAAAACATATGTGGGGATTACTAATACTATTAACAAGACAATTACGCAGGGCTGGGAACATATAACGAAGACTAATCAGGCAGGGAAGAAGGATTATAGCAGGTAGGGCGTGACAGTCATAGGTTTAGGTGGTCTAAGGATAACAGGTGGATAAGACTACCTGGAAGAACTTCTCCATGTGTTCCACAGGGGCCTCATCCCGCACAATCGGACACGTGTACTGGCCCATCATGTCATAGATGGACTTCATGATGGCCAGCATCTCCTGTGAACCAACACCCAAGTATGTGAACATAAGCAGATGTTTCCTGTCTACATCAGTTATGTGGCAATTAGCTATTTATGCCGTGAGTTAAAAGGTCAAAAACTCTCAAGTCTTTGTGTGTGGACTCTTATACCAACGCTCATATCCATCGCTGTGCATTACACGAGCATACCAAACTTAAAATGCTGATGGATTAATGAAGTTTATTACATTAAACACACAGTTGCACACACACACAATAACAAGACCCATTAGATTCAGCTCACAATTATAGACTGACCCTGAAGAGTACTCTGAGACACACACACACACCTCTTTGGTAACGTAGCCATCCTTGTTGATATCATAGAGGTTGAAAGCCCAGCTCAATTTGTCAGTCACTGAACCCCTGAGCAGTAGGGAGAGTCCGATCACAAAATCCTGCAATATACCCCCCCAACAGGTGAGACAGCAATTAAGAACACAGTGATGTCACACAATATTTACTCATGGTTTGGAAATTACATGACCGTGTCATCAAATATCAGTTAGAATCTGAACACTGCAATGCCTCATACTGACTTGGAAGATCTGCAACTTGTATTAAAATGCTTAGCACAAATACAGGTGCAAGTAAAGGTGCACTGAAAGCATTCGTGACACCTGAAGCACAGAGGCAAGCAGGATGGCTGTACAGAGACTGCAGGAGAAGGTAAGGAGAATAGCTGAATATTGAACAAGACATTAAATGTTTCTTTGTGTTTCAACTGTTGGGAGTAATTCAAAGTGAAATGTACTCTTGAACTTCCAGGATCCCACATTTTATCGGGCCTTTATTCTGAAAATTAAACATTGAGAAACCAAAACTTAATGTGAACTCATACACACTCTGGTGACAAAAGCTTGAGGAACATATCAAGTCATACATTGACCTCATCCATCATGTCTTCAGTTCATTGTGGAAGAATCTGCCCTACCTTCAGTTGTAAAAGTGACACAGATGTGCTCCACTTTTCTTCAGAGTTAATGTGCTTCTTTGTTGAAGTGCGCCCTTCCGTTTCTTGCTCATTCTCCCATTTCATTTTATGTAAAGTATTGTATATAGCTCTGAGCTCTGTGTTGGTTGCTCTGATATTATTTTGCATAAAGCCTGAACATTTTGTAGTCACAACCAGCAAAGGGACTTCTGTTTGTAACTTTGGTAGGCTAGAAGGTACAATGAGGTAGGTTGTGGGATGGAAGTCTGTGAATGGGTTATTAAACGCTAGACCACAGGCATCCAACAAGGCAAAAGGAGGAGGGCGGGGAGCTTTAACGGACTGAACTATAAGAGTATGCTCTAAAAAGGACTAAGGAGGCCAGATGACATTGATTAAGCTTTACCAGCATGATACATCAAACAGTGTTCAGCTAGAATTCATTCAGTGCACTAATTATTGAATCATGGAGCCACCTTCCTGAGGTCTTTGCATACATGAAGCTGGAGATCAATTGCAATGTGAATGAATTTCCAAACCCAGGCCCTTATTGTTCTACCTTTCACTATCTTGGTGTTAAGCTCTTTGAAAAGTCACAGTCACAGATCAAAGCAAACCTCAGAGCAGACAGCCTCACCTCAAAGCGGATGGAGCCATTCCTGTCTATGTCAAAAGCATTAAACAGGAAGTGCGCATAGGTAGTGGAGTCTGTGGTAGGATGAGGAAAGAAGAAAAGTGAACCGAGAGAAGCTTCTAATGGAGTCAATTCATCTACATTCGGTGTTGATTAATATGGCACTAATTCTCAAGTTACATTAGTTACGCTTTCTGTTCTTACCAAAATAGACCATCATATCTGAACTCCTTTAAGAAAGGCTTTTTCTGTTTGTATTGACATAGTTCATAACTATGTCTTCTTATAATGTATCTATATGTAATTGTTAGGAAAGTTTCTCAAAGACCACCAATAAGGTAGAAGCTCTTTAATACCTGCGCAGGGGACATCTTGAATACCTGCGCAGGGAAGCGCCACAGGCACAAGTCCTGTGACACTCAAAGTTACAGTTGTTCAAACATGAGTTTATATATTCTTTAGGGCGGTGGCTACTCATGTGAGTAGCTGGGTGTTTACAAGAATGTACAAACAGATGGGCTTCTGTGAGACAAGATCTTTCAGTTGACCCCTCAGACTAGGATGGTTTTCCTATTATCTCCTAGAACAATGCTCTAATTCCTCTTTATCTTATCTTTATGCCTACTTTGCTGTTTTCTGTACAACACGTTTTTCAGCCCAAAGGTACAAGCATTTTTGCAATCTAGCTCTTGCTTAGTCAGCTACACAAAAGGTTTAACATTAATTTTTGTAACAGTAATGCTATTAACTGAGCTTACTGTCACTCACCTCCTTGAGGGAAGAACTGGGAATAGATGGTCTTGAATGTCTCCTCATCCACCAAACCGCTGGGACACTCCTGTTGGTAACAGTAAAAGCCATCATAGACAGACAAGTGGAAAGGCCTTCTTCAGTGGATGCTGCGGTGGTATACACATTTGTCATTAGTACAGGTCATGATGAGCCTGGCATTGTGAGACACAAACATCCATCCATCCATCCGTTCATTCTTCCATCCATGGCCTCACATTCTTGAAGCCCCTGTAGAGTGACTGCAGCTCCTTCTTGGAGAACTTGGTCTGGGCCTGCAGCTGCTCCAGCCCCTCGGGCTGATGCCGCACGGTGGAGAGCTCCAGTTCACTGTCGCTGCCATCTGTGAGCGAAGGAACAAGCCAAGCTGTTACGACAGCAAGGAGCGCAAACACAGACACACATTTACACAGAGCGATGGGCAGATAGACTGGATACAGGACCGTGGGAAGGCAGAGCCTGGGATCCAGCACAGAGACAGTTGACATGGTGAAAGTGTGGGAAAGACAAAAACCTGAACAGTATACAGTTCATAATGTCCCACAGGAGCAAAAAAAAACACAATTTGGGGAAAATGTGAAAATAGATACAATATGTACATTTGAAGTAGCTATGCAAAAGTAATTAAAATTAGAAGCTAAATATATTTTTTGTAAAAAAAAAAAAAAAAAAAATGTTGATTTATCTTTAAATAATGAGTTGGGAATAAACACTCAAAGTGTTTGTCTTGGAAATATAAATAGTCTCCTGTTTCGGACATACAAACAAGTGATTTGTACAGTGCAGTGTGTTTAAGCAAACAGGAATACAATACCTGTGGGTCAGCATTCCAACACCATTACCATTAAGCAGCAAGATTTGTGGGTTTACTGGAAGGGCACATAGTGCATGTACATAAACATGTCCAATGAGGAAAAAGACAACTCCCACAACGCAATTGTGGTTTACCACAGGCCCAGGTCCATTGTCCAGAAAATCTGCCTAAGAAGCAGTGGAAAAGAAATGAGGAAGAAAAAGATGGGTGGTGGTGGTGGGGGGAGGCTAGTTAACCTTAAAGGTAAGACAGGAAGAAAAGTAAACAGCAGGTAAGAGTCATTAAGGACATGAAGTGTGCTGGCTCAGTTCCCAGACGTGGCAAAGTTATTTAACCTTTGAGCATCATACCTGATATGAACTAGTAAATGCTGAGAAACTGCAGTTTCACCTTAAAGACAAAACAGTGGAAAAGTAATGGTATGTAAAGTGATAAGTGAGATACAAGGCGACTGGGGTCCGGAGAAGTGGAGTTGTGACTCATGTCCTTCTGTGCAGGGAATGGGGTGCAGCTCTGTATTTAGCCAGAGTACGGCCTATTTGATACAGTGTGCATAATTAATAAGGGGCAGAATATGAAGAGTACACTCCTGGGTGCTGGCTCTAGTGACGCACACTTATGGGTGTGAGTATGGGAACAACAGCTTTAGCACTGCTCCCTGTATCCCTGTACTCAACTGGTCACTGGATAGAGAACAGTCTCCAAGATATAGTTGGTTAGAGTTTGTACACACTGACAGTCATTGACTTCATGAGAACAGAACAAGCATACTGAATGTGGTGGGATTATTAAGTGTTGTCAAGTGGTGCCTGTTTAACCCAATGGGAACCAACAGAGTAAGCAATGGAAAACTGAGTACACTGGCAATTAAAGTTAATTATTACCATGCTATAATAATTCCAGGTGCTATAGGATAAGAAGCCTAAATTGTCCCATAATGGTTTCCGTTTATTTACCTGGCATGCTTTGCCCCCAGCCTCGTCATGTACCAAACGGTCAGTCTGATTTACCTTTACACAACTTACTCCCAGACTGTTTCAGATCGAGTCGTGCTTTACCTCACCAACCTACTGCACATCACAATTTACCTTTCTATTAACAGAAATGTGCCAAAAAAGCTAACTGAAACAAACATTTGTTTGTTTCCTTTGCCGGAACATTATCAATAACTAACTGCTAAAAGGTTTGGAAATTATTTGCCATAATGCTTTACCATTAAAACTGAGTTTTTAAAAATAAAATCCTTACCTTGCACAGTCATAGGATTCAAAATTCCCAGTTGTTTGAATACTGCAAAAATGAGCACAATGACCACACAGATAGTAAATAATTCCATTCCACAGGTGCCCACTTGAGGGAGGGCACAGGGATGAATGTGTTTGTTTTTCTGCAGGTCAGCCTTGGTGCAGCTCCTGCCGAGGCTCTCCGGGATGGTGAAGACCACAGCTTGTGAGATGGACCATCATTGTATGGACACGTCTTTAGTGCGTCTCCTCCTTACAGCCTGATCCAAACGAGAGGATGTGAGTCTTATGACTCTACTTGCCCTTATGAAGGCACAATGAGCTGACATATTGCTCTAGCGCTGTCCTTCTTTGCTTTTTTTTCCTTTCAGGTTCTTCTCAGACCCCAACTCAGACAGGACGTTCGAGAGGCAGACCGGTAATCAAAGACAGCGTAATGAATGTATGTCCACTACAGCCATGCTGCACAACCTTTATACGGATCACCACATGAACTCACAAAGAGCAATAATCTGATTGGTGTTGATCCCTCAACCTCAAGGACTGCCTCATAGGGGGCTATACGGTTTCCACGGATGTGGTGGCTGAAGGGACGGCAAATGATTTTTGAGACAGGCTGAACTCCCTGAAGTGACGTTACATGATTCCCTTGTCTGACATGAGACCTGTGTGAGTTAATTCTAAAAATAGTCTTTCTTCAATTCACATGAAATGGCAAAACAACTAAGCAAAAATATAGGAAATAGGTCCCTAAAACTAGTGGAAATAACACAGCTCTCCAAAATGCATTTTTATGCAGTTTTCTTCAGCATCTTATTCAAGGCTGACACAAAGAGAACACCATTCACAACATAAATTAGTACTAGTATTCAAACTACACTTACAGACACCACCAACACCCAAAATCACTTTTCCTTCTTAGAGGTTTTTTGCCACCCATTATCCTTTATACCTTTACTACAAACTTCTCCTGTAAGGTCTTTATTCTTCACCACTGCCTTCTTTTGTAAATTTCTTCTTTGTGGCTAGATTTTGTGGTCTAGTTCATTGCGGACAATCAATGGTTGCTGCATGAGAAAAACAGTTCTCAAAAGAGACAGGAAAAAAGGTCCCAGCAGAAACAAAAAGACAATCCTCTGCTATTCCAGATATTATCTCCAGGAAGACATGAGGTTCTGTTGTTTCCTAATTGTAAACTTTGAGAATGGACTCTTCTGCCAGGGACATCTTCATATTTTTCTTCTAGATAGAAAACAGGCTTGATTGTGAAAGAAAGACTGAAGGCTGACTCTCTTCATCACTTGTGTTTCTTGCGTCTTTTTATAGTCTAGACTCTCCTCTGTCTCTACAGTGGCTGGGCCCAGCTCTCTTCACCACGTGCTCCCCTCTCTCCATCTCCTCTTTCTTTTCCTCACTCCTTTCATGCTATTTCTTCCCTCACCACCACTCTTAGTTGTTTGTCACAGAAAACGAAATGTGTGCATGCCTACAAGTGTCTTCTTATTCATGAGAAAAAAATGCGTTTTTTCTGTCAGTCACAGACTTGTTTTATTTTCATCTTCCCATTGGATTCTTTATTAGCTAAACCAGGCATCTATTTGAAGGCATGGTCTCCCACCCCCTGTGTGTTTTAATGCCTCATTTTTCCCATTGTAGCCTTATACTCGTGAGTTCATGTCCACCATGCTCCCTTTCTTTTTCCTAAATTTGTTCACTTTCTCTTGGTTAGCTTTTCCAATCAACACAAATGTTATTGTGCTGCTGCTTAAAATCTACCCCTCTCATAAACACCTCTCACTGCCCTCCTCAGGGGTGCTGAAGGAGGTGCACAAAACTTGGCAGTGACGTATGTGTGGAAGGAACTGGATCACAGACAGAGAGGTGTTCACTGGTGGATAACCAGGGCTGAACAGAGACGTATGGATATTTCTGTGTGGAAATACCTCTAGATAAAAACAGAAACCATACAGGAAAGCAATGAACCCAACACCCAGTACTACAGAACGAAGAGTGCTTTTACTGATGGGCACACCTTAGTCAATTTCAATTTTCAATTTCAATTTATTTTGATATAGCACGTTTCACAAGAAGTTGTCTTAAAGAGCTTCACAGAAAGAAATTACAGATAATACAGAATAAACAGCAAGCAGATGATTGATGTTAAAGATAAACATAAAGCCACACAGCAATGGAGGAGAGAAACCAAAAACTCCACAATGTGGAGACAAAAAAAAAATAACCTCTGGGGGCCCCAAGTCAACACATTTAGCATTTATTTTTGTGTCTCTGGAGCTTGGCTGAGCTATCTTCCTTTGGTAGGAGGACTTAACTGAAGGAAGGGAACAACCCCACCTCCACATACCACATGGCAGGAAAGGACATTTCTTGGGGGCAGAGTCACATGGACATACATTTAAAGTAATAATTAAGATAAAACTGAGAGGCCAGCAGGAGGCACTATGCACAGGAAGGTGAGCAAGCAACGGAAACAGGAGCTGCAGAAGAGACGTTCACTAAAGAGCTTCAGTGGTCTGAGCAGCCGGGGAACAGGGATCGATGGCAGCTCTCTGACACTGTCCGTGAGGTGACAGCAAAGCCCATACTGACAGCTCATTGATCAAAAAGCCTTTAAAAAACACCCTTCCCCCACCCAAGCTCCTTCTCTTCTCTGTCAAGCTTCACACTTAAATTGTCAGAGACTGTGTTAACTCTGCTCCTGGCCATCGGCTTAATGGCATTAATGGCATTGTTGTGGTTATGCTGTTATGGAAGCTGTGTCACTGTGGAAAGGGTAGTAAAGCCCAGTTAGTGCTTACTGAAAAATTTATGTCAGCTTTATGGGGAGTTCAGTGCAAAACATTAATAGTATCAAGGACTGACATGGAAGTGGTTTGTGTGAAGCTGTAAAGTTCATTTGCATCATAAAGTTCATTTGCATCACTGGAAAACAAATGAGAGAAAATGTAGATGTAACACTCAGCCAAAGAGGAGAGGGGAACGTAGATCAAATTGTAGAGTTTTATTGCATCAGTGTCAAAACAAAGACCTGAAATGAAAATTGAGAGACAATGTAAACAGGTGAAAAGGTTACCATTAAAGGTTATCCATGGAGAGACAATACAAAAGGAAAACTAGGAATTAATAAGCCAAAGGGGCAGGTACAGGCTCAGGGGAACATTAACTAGGAGCTGGGTAGGACACTGACAACTAAAGTAGACCAGTGACCACAAATCACTGCTCAGTATGAACAGGAATGCTACAATACCTCACAACCAGCTGGTGCAACACACACCCTTTATAAAGTAACTAAAGTAACCAAACGCAGGTGCAAACACTCAGAGACAAATGAGATGATAGGACAGACGGCGTGGACAAGGAAACAAGAAAACAAGAGAGAAAAAACTAGCAAAATCAGAAAGAAGAGCAGGAAGCATATGGTGAACAAGGGGGCGGGGCCGCATGCAGGTGCTGCCATGCCAACCATCACAGTACAAGGGGTGGCATATGCCTAAACATGAGTAGAACAGTCATGTTGTTCTCAGGTTTCAAGCTTGTTCTTTTGACCACTACATACAGGTCTTACAAACTCACACTCAACTTTGTTAAAACCACTAAAATTGCTCGTATATTACACTTATTAAAGTTTTACACCATCATATTTTCACCTCAAAGCGAGATGCAACTCACTAACAAATGCAAACTGACTGAAATGACAATCTCACAAGGCTTTCCAGGTGTTCAGCAACCAAAATAATACAAAATAAATACAAAATACCTGTAATGCAAACCTTGAACCACTCAACAGTTGAACTGCTTAATCAATGCTTTTGTTCATTAAAAATCTGTAAACACAGCCATAGTAGTCATGAAAAACAAATCCATCGTCATGGGCCTGTGGTACAGCATCCCTTTATGTTCAGGACAATGAAACACAAGCTATGAACAGATGGTGGAAAAGGGAGGTCTTAGATCTTTTTGTAAATATCTGTATTTCAAGTGAAGCACAACAAAGAGACTCATACAGACCAATTACTTATGGTAACCAAGGCTAAAGAGACTGTTAAAAATGTTCTTTTAAGAGACGCTAATCTGATGACACATAAACTTTAAAGGCTGTTAGGACAGCACCAGCCATGAGCAACTGAAAAAGACAGAGCCACCTCTGTGAAACTGAAGCTGAAATAAATCTAAAACCATGTTACTAGGCTAATGCAATGGAAAGAGTTTATAAATAATGAATTAAAGTGAGGTCTTCAGTGGGAGCATAGGAATTTAAATCCCATCTGATGTGTAGAGCTCGTATAGCTTTTCTTTCCATCATTACTGTGCATCTCATTCACTGAACTCCCCCATTCAGACCAAGGTTAATAATGGGGTCCCAGTTCTGCTACAACAAAAATATAGACACAGCCAATTTGTACCCCCGTCTTTCAATTTTATTGTCATAAATTGCTTATCCATTTAAGGGTTGATTCTGGAAATTAACCCAGAGAACGGAGGATGGAAGTACGGGGGAAACCCAAGATGTGGAGCAAACCCCACACAAATCACCTAAACACTCTGGGCCATTTTAAAAGTGACAGATATCAGTGTTGAATAAAGTACCTGAAAGCCACCCTGAAGTGAAAGTTGAGATATTTTACTGTAAAATGACTTAAGTAAACGTCAAAGTCACCCACTACAATTCTACTTAAGGGAAAGTATGAAAGTATCGGTTATTAACTGTACTTAAGTATGAAAAGTAGTTTCTGAATAATTGTACTTAAGTACTACAAGTTAAAGTAGAAGTATCTCAAACACACACACACACACACACACACGTGTGCGCACACACCTCCTTGGTGACGTAGCCATCCTTGTTGATATATATAGCCTTCATAGCACTGTAAAAACTGAGGCCTTTAAAACTTTATGAACAATAATAGAACTGAAATGAACTGAACATGGAGGATGCTGCTTCCATGCTTCTTTCTGCTGCTCTTTGGTCCTGCCTGAGCTTGTAACGCTGAACTCAAAGACTGAAAACCAAAACTTTGGGAGTGTGTTCTTTTTTTTGTTTTTTTGGCTGCTGGAGTAAAAGTCTGCATTTTATTTAAGAAAAGTACTAGTGGAGTAAAATTTGACAGAAACTTAAAAGATCAAGTAAAATACAGAAGCTCTTCAAAAATATAAGTTCTGCAACAAAGTATTATTACTGTGTCACATTACACCACTGCCAGACAACCTCAAAATGGAAAATATTTATAAAGTTGGAGGACACCACAGGTCCCAGAGTAAACCCATACTAGCAAATGGGGAATATTGTAATGCCACACACAGTACTAGGATGAACACATGGTCCTGTTGGTGTGAAAATGTGAAGTGATGATGGCCCCGCTGCATCACTCCTGTAAACAAGTTCAGGCATTCTCCCAAAGTGTTCAGGCACAGTGGAAGGAGCAGACTGTATTCAGTGTGACAGAACTGTTGAAGCAAATATTGTACATACTGTATAGGCGGGTGATGGTAGGGAGGGAGGAGATCAGAACAGCTGTTTACCATCTCCCTCATGTCCAAATGAAATCTGTGTGCAAACTCTCCACTTCATTTCTGAGCACACAGCTGACTTCACCACACACTGGGACTACAGGCATTTCATGTCAGGGTGGTTGATGTAAAACTGGCGTTCTGTTGTTTCTGCGTAATGGTACTGTGAGGACTGCTTCCAGTTCGACCCTCCAGTCCTCCTTCGTTGCTGCAGGTTTGAACTTGTCTATTATTCATCTGGCACATAATGTAGGTTTCATCTTAGATTCAAGCCTTTGCTTCAGCTCTTGTGTCAGTACCATCTCACAGGTGTGGTCCCTGCAGCTCAGAAAATTGCTTACAGTAGAAAAAGAGCATGCATTTGTTTACAGTAGCTTAGATAATTGCAAAGCTCCATTTCCTTAGAGTACAGAAAGCACATTAAACACTCTACAGCGTATTCAATATGGATCTGCAAGCATTGTAAGCAGAAGTAGAAAGTATGACCATGTAAGTCCCATACTGTCCTCGCTCCACTGGCTCCCTGTTGACTGCAGGACCAATTTCAAGGTTCTTTAAGTACCTTTCATATAAGGTACTTAAAGGTCAGCCAGTCATTATTGTAACCACTTAGTCCTGGTGAGGGTCTCAGGGAAGCCTGGAGCCCATCTCAGAGCATATAGGGCACAGGACACCCAGGGCAGGGCACCAACCTACCACAGGGCACACACACACACTACAGGAAATTTGGACACACCAATCAACCTAACCTGCATGTCTTCAGACTGTGGGAGGAAACCAGAGCACCTGGAGAAAACCCAGCAAGCACAGGGAGAACATGCAAACTCCACACACACACAGACCCAAGGCAGGAATTGAACCCCAGGCCTAGAGCTGCATGGCGACAGTGCTAACCACCACACCACCATGCCGCCTTTACTTAAAGGTCAATCAATAGCATAATTAAATTTTATAAATGCGTTCAAGTCCAAATTGTTCACTTACAAAAGTCCAAATTGTTCACTAAGATTCCATAATGCAGGCCTTCTTATCGTTCTACATATACAGTAAGTAAAGTGATTGCTTGTGCATTTTGTTACAGAGACCCAAGATTATGGAACAGTCTACCTGCCTACATATGGGATGCTGAATTGGTCTGAGTCTAATCTTGACTGAAGACGCATTTCTTGGGTTTAGCCTACCAGAACGCTTTCTATCATTTAACTTTCATCAACGTTTCACTGCTATACATGCCCGTGTACCCTTGTGTTCTGTGACTGCCAATATGACTTTTTATCCTGTACTGACCGCACTTTGACATACTTCTTCCCCATGTCTGCTTGGCGCCCAGTTTCGGGACCACCTAAACAGGGTGCTGTGCTACAGCCACTGCCCATAGTGTAGCATCATGGACATTGCATTTGCCCAAGGGATCTTGCAAGCCTAGACTTGGCACACAAACTGACTGCATTTTAATATTCATTAGATAGTCCGTGTATTGTAGCAGCATGCCTATGGGAGTCAGCAGACAGTTAACGTTGGACCCCCAGAGGTTTTTATTCTTCACACTGTGGAGTTGTTTGTTTCTGTCCTGAATTTTATCTGCCTTTAATTTTAGCTTTTATTGCAATATTGTAATGCCTTTCCAATTACTGTATAGGGTAACTCTATTGCAAAAGGCGCTATATAAAAATAAATTGATTTAAATAATGAATAGCTCAGGAGCTCAGATTAATTCAAAAGCAAAGGGAAGGTTTTATTTTCACTACAAGCTTGGCAAAAAAAAAGGTCCAAAAAGTGTGATTTCAAACTTGTCATTAATCCAGGTAAAATGTTTGTGGGTCTGTGAAGGCAGGCCCTGAAAAAGGTGACAGGAGGGAAAAACAAGCAGGTAACTAGGCAAAATGGAACAGACATTCAATTCAGTTCAATTTATTTTTATATAGTGCCTTTTACAATAGTGCTTCAAAGTACTTTACAGAAGATATTGCAGATCTTACAGAAATAATTCACAAGCTCAGATGGAATCAATAGTTTCACAGATTAAGTCTGATTCAGCATCTCATATGGGATGACTGAAGGAAAGGAGAGGTCGTAAGGACACTCTGAGCACTTCATTCACGCAATACCTCAAGAGGTGACAGAACTAGTATCTAACATGTACAGTGTATACTGTATTACGGTTGGCTGTTGGTCAAGTCCTCATCCTTGTTGCCTGTGTTGCAGTGTGCGTGGTTGAACGTGTTACATTTCACTTGTCCTATGCCACCTCTGTTCGCTAAGGGGACACTCTTATCTTAAAGATAAAATGTGTTGCAGTGCAGGTCTAATGTTGAGCTGAATTTAAAAGGGAATAATTACTTTTAAAGGTTCTGTAAGTGTTGTGATAACTTATGATGTGTTTTTTGTGGTCGGGAGGGAGGGAAGGAGGGGGGGATTCTTGAAAATCATTTCTCCCAACTAAGAGGTCCCTGGAATGAAAAGGTTTGAGAACCTCTGCTTTTACAATATTCATGTAATTATATAGTTTTCACGCTAGAGGGCCCTCCAAATCTGTCCAACGCTGAATTGCCTTCAGCCACAAAACGATCGACTTCTTCCTCTTGAAGAACACAAAGTAAATGACATACACTGCAAGGAACACTTTCGATAATCTGATAAATAACGATACATTAAATGCATAAAGTAGGGATAAGATAAAGAAGTTACTTCAACCCTCCCATTTCCACAATAAGCAAGCGCACATTACAAGCATGCATTTAAAAAATTAACCATGACTCTCCATAGCTGAATTTCAATACCAAAAAGGTAACTTCACGAACATGTTTTGTTCACAATAGTGATACAAATAATCACAACCCTTATGCAGTCTGAACTGCTGCACTTTTCCACAATTCAATTTAATTTATATAGTACCTTTCATAATGGGGTTGCCTCACGGTATGTTACAGGAGTGGGTGCACAAGATACTTCCTCATATCTGGTACATTTTCTGTGCCATCTCCATAGCCTTCAAAACACATGTCTAACTCCAAAATGAAGTTGTAAACAGCAGAATCTGAAAACAAGCCTTGATTTACCTTGCCAGTTACCTACCAGCAAAAGAAAACCAATGCCTATGTTTGCGTGAAAAGCCGCCCGTACCCCTCTTCTCGTGTGTCAGCCAATCAGTTTCCACCCGCTTGCCCTGATGAGGGTTGTGGTAATGTTAGTGTGAGTTTTAATTGGATACAGTGTTTTTGTAATCATTTGTTCCTAAACCCTCTGCTTATGACTATGGACACATTTCAGTCACTGAGGTACATAATCGCTCCTATTAAATACCAATTTAAAAACACCTTTCAAGTCACTTTTGGTTAAGCAGATACGTTACTGTACATGTCCTTGGAAAACAAAAATCAGCATCAATTTAAATCAAATGGGCTCCTATTTAAGTAAAATAACAACCATAAAAAGTTAAAAACCACGAATAAGCAAATGCAGGCATTAAATCATTAATGACAGTTACTGGAGGCATTTTAACACCACTGCAGCATTTTCCCTTATTTTATCACCACTCTTTAGCTTTATTTAATAAATTACAACACTTTTTCTTAGATGACTCTTGTGCACCACCATAATCCATTTCCATTAACCACTGCTGTTATATTGTAAGGTAAAACATCAGGCCTTTTCTGTGATTTGCTTAATCTTTTCTCTAAATCTGACACTATCCTCTGCGACAGCACCAAGGACAGGCAGGCAGCGCAGATCGATATGACACTAATCTGGAGAGCAGAATCTGGTAGCAGACACAGGACCAAGGTCACAGGTGAAGGACACCAGGAGTACCAGTCACTTGTGCTACGGTGCCTAATCCTACTCGCCAAAGTCCCTGGGATCTGACAAACTGAGCTCCATAGCCCAGTCTGAGCAGCACAATCAGTGCAGACAGACAGTCGAAGCAGAAAACAGTGAAATTTTTCATAGCAACCAAAACAGTGTTGAGCCTCTAGAGTGAGGCAAGACTCACTGTGTTCAAGTGCTCTCATTAACACCTGAAGTCAGATTAGGAGGACAGAGATGAGATGGACTGAGATGAGCTAGACAAAGTTAGAGGGGCTGCCGTTACAATATTCAGCCAAGTGTGCACAGAAGGGCACAGTCGATAATTACCTGTGCCTGCCTCTTCATTTCCAGGCTAGCAAACCCCACCCACTTCTGAATTCAGGGTGAAATAAAAGGCAAGAGAATTGGACTACCACATGCTGTTCAACACCAGTTGTTTAGCTGTACCTCCCTCAGAGGATCTGATGGTTCCCACTGTGTGTTTCCCAGCAGAGAACTGCCTGAGAGTACCCATAATGGCTCTTCCTCCCCACCTGTCATTGTCCGTCTCACTGTCGCCACCTACCTGGCCCCTGTGGAGCTGCACTATCCAGGATCCACTTGACCAGGCAGCATTTCTTCAGGGCCTTGCGGCTCAGCCGTGACTTGCGCCACTTGGTGCCTTCCTTGCGTGTGTGGGGGTGAGATTCCTCCCCAGTGCAATCAGTCAGGAGGGTGCCGTCAGCCACCTGCCCATCCGCCTGGGGGGGCAGAAAGAAAGTGAGCGAGGTGCTGACAAGAACGTTATAATAATGTGGCACACTTTAGTATCGTCCATCAAAGCCAGCTAATTCTCTGTACATTTAACATAATGCAGTTTCGGTTAAGGAGTTAAAAAGACAAACAACATCAAAACTGGCAACCTTCAGGTCCTCATAGAGAGTATGGAGTAATTAGAAGGCAGAAGGCCTTCTAGTTCAAAGCCCAAGACAACAGTACCTCAGTACAGCTACACCAGATTGTCATGCCTGTTCAGATTGGGTTGACTTTAAGGATTTCTACTCTTGACTATGAGTTTTTGACCTTGTTTTTGATATTTTTCTCTGTTTTTGAGAAATAAATTCAAACCTCTGTGCTTGAATTTACTTTGGTTCTATTTTATTCATTATACAGATACTGAAGAATAAATTATTATCTAAATACTGAGTGTACAGTCATATTAATAAATCACAGTTTTTATCTTATATAACAGCACCTGATGTTCAGTAATAATGGAGACATGTCACAGTTGATGCCCCAAGTGGCAGCCTCATCATCTCATTTAAAGCCCCATCTTGTCTTTTTTATAGTTAGACTGTCCTGCTTTATTTCCAGTTTTCCATTTAAATCAGATTTTGTGTTTAGTTATTTACTTTCTTCTCAGATTCGATCTGGGGTCTATTCCAAGATTCTGAATTTGTTGGATAACCTGCTAAGTCAAGTCAGGATTCGTGGCAATCCTGATCAGTCCAGTTAAGTCACCATGGCAACTTTTTCTTAAAAGCTAACTTGCAAATTTGTACATTATGATCAATCTAAGGCTGAATTTAGGAAACCCACACCTCGTCACTCAACTATGTAAGGATTGGATTGGGAAATATCCAAAAATTTTGGAAAATGTCACATCAAATAATTTGAAAAGCATTATACAGGAAACACTGAAAAATGTCTGTTAGCTTAATATTATAAGAAATATGTACATCAGATGCATATAATAAAAGTATGTTTCAATTGTATGATTAAGTGGATTTAATATAAATCAATTTTAGGAAACATAATTTTATTATATGCACCTGATGTAGCAGACTTTTTTCAGTGAATGTATTTTAAGACATTGATTGATATGTAGTATAGATGTGTGCCATGGTAAAGTCTCCTTCTCTCACAGCATTCAGAATACCGGAATACCCATATTTTCAGACATCTGAGTACGGAAAGCCTCCTTTCTTTGATCAGTATAGTGGATTAGAGTATATATGGTTTCTTTATCTCTATTTAGACAATGGACAGTTATGACATGCATAATTACACAAGTATATTTTTAAAAGTGGCCAGAGCATAGCCCCTTCAAGTTCCATACAAATTCCTATTGTAATACAAATATATTACAGTATTTAATTTAATGATTATACGGTTTAATGAATATGTGTGGCTTCTAAAACAGGAATGCTGTAAATTAGAGCACAAGTGGAAGTCTACACATCTTGAGTTATTTTGGTCGGTGTAGTCCAACAGCTTGAGACAATACAGGAAAGTGTTATACAGAACACGTTCAAAATACTATTCTAAGCTTCTTAATGACAGCAAACATAACCCCCATTTGCTATTTAAAACATTAGCCAATTTAACCTCTTAGTAATGGTAACTTTATTACCTTCTTTAATAATAAAATCAATAGCATTAGACTCAAACTGTGCTCCAGTATACAATCTGCAAGTCCACCAACAACATTAGTATCTCATCCTTTTAGTGATAAACTAAACAACTAATACTAAATCCACAACCTGTCCGCTAGACCCAATTCCAACGCAACTGCTTGCTACCTTGCGGTTAAACCTAATGATAATGCATCAGCTAACACTTTAGTTAAATGTCTGAAAGACATTGAAAGGTGGATGAACACAAACTGCTTATCACTAAATACAGATAAAACGAAGATCTTGGTCGGAGGGTTGATTTTGCCTGGAGTGTTTTCAGTTCAGCCCCCAATACTGCTGACCCCTGTTTCTCTATTAGTGCATAATGTAGGTGTCATTCGAGACTCAATACTCTGCTTTGATTCTCATGTTAATGCAGTTTCACGGATGTGCTTCCTGCAGCTGAGAAATATTGGCTGCACAGTTTTCTTACTGCAGAAGATACTGAGAAAATTGTGCATGCTTTTGTTTACAGTCAGTTAGATTACTATAATGATTTACACTTTGGAAGGACAAACCACACACTCCAAAACACATTGGCTAGTATTATCACTGGAAGCAGAAAGTACAACCATGCAAGTCCAATATTATTCTCACTCCACTGGCTTCCTGCTAAGTACAGAACTAATTTCAAAGTTCTTTTGTTAACATATAAGGCACTCAAAGGCAAAGCACCAGTACATCTAACAGAGTGGATTAATACATATACTCCAAATCATTCCCTACAATCCCAGAATGCTTGACTTGTTTCTGTTCCACACATACAAAAGTAATGGCGCTAGAGTTTTTAGTTACGGAGCTCCTAGTCTGTGGAATAGTCTGCCTGGATACGTACAGGATGCCGAATCAGTCTCAGTCTTTAAATCCCAACTGAAGACCTACTTCTTTGATGCAGCCTTCCCGCAACAGTCTCCATAGCTCGCAGTAATTACTGCTGCTGGTGCATGCTGTACATGCCAATATAACTTTGATTTTGCTATGGGGCTACTAGTGTTCATATTATGTACTAACCCCTCTCTGCAATTTTTCTTTGTCCATATGTGTACCCGATCCCTGCCTGGGCACCGTTTGAGCGGGATGCCTTGTTAGAGCTGCTGACACCTAGTGTATCGCTCAGATGAGACTTTCGTCCAAGGGACACCATGAGCCTGTTGAGAGTTACTTCAACACCTGGAGAAAAGGAGAACTATTAGTTACTTATAGTGCTATTTACATTCATAGTCACAATTACCTGTTTATTCTGTAATGTTAGCATGCCCAGGAGGGGCTGGGCAGCCACTCAGCCTTGTGCCCCCAGAGGTTTTTTTTCTCCACACTGTGGAGTTTTTGGTTCCTCTCCTCCTCTGTTGTCTGGCTTTATTCGTATTTATTAGTATTGCTGTTATTCTGGAAGATCTGCAGTTTCTTATGTAAAGCGCTTTGATGCACATCATTGTAAATCATGAAATATAAAAATAATTTCAATTGAATTAATATAAATGAGAAGGTAAGCACAATGTACTATTTTGTATCCATTTTTGTTATCACCTCATATAGAAATGATTTTGTTATGTATTCTCAGTTTAATATGTGATGGTGGATACAATCATTAAGATTGATATGAAATGGCCTGGAGTCTCAAGGGTGTTCTGGGAGTCTGTCCTGTACAATCACTTCTCACAGGATAGGTGGAACTGAAAGAGTGAGGTAAATGTGAAATAGTTGCAAACAATATTTACAGTTGTACTTTATGTTTCAGTAGTTTGAAATTTCATCTATACTATTTCAATTAAAGGACAGTGGGCTGACATGCTGATTGGGGACAGGGGTTCTCCCTGCCTGCCCTACCTCATGACTCCTTACCCTTAATCTGAACCTGGAGCACAGCAGAACTATAACCAGTCCCACTGCTGAACCAGAGCCAGGGTGGAGCTGACCCGTGGCAGCCTCAAGGCCCGGTTCCAGTGGCTGCATGGTCCCAAGGTCATTCCAACAAGGGCTTTTGACACTATTATGGCAGGCATTACAACACAACCACCATAAAAGGAAAAAAATGACATCAAACAGACAAAAAGAAGACTCCCCTCCCAAACAGGCTACAGAGACAGATAGGCTGTTTGAGATATGTTATCTATTAATCATTTCAGTTGAAGGAAATTTTTTCAGACATGATTTCAATATTTATTCACTTTTTACACATAGTATTTTGAGCTTGCCTTAAACTTAGTTCTCTTTTTCTTTCCTCTTCATGTGCTGCAGAAGACTGAATGTTTAAGCACCCTGTGAGCTCACAAAGGAACAGAGAATTTCATTTTGAACATACACCTGCTGGTACATCAGTCTCTGATTTGGTTTTCTTGATTTTAAAAAACAACAGTGGTCCATTTGCAGTCTCATTTAATACATCTAGCGCTTTCCTATCTTCTCCATATGTAACTTGTGCAAGTCTTTTACAGGCAGCTGAAAAATTTACAGCAGATTTGTTACAAGTACAATCACACATTGACACATTATGGCAACATAGTTGCATGTATTTCAGAGATTAAATGTGTAACGTAAGATATCATAAAATTTAGAGACATTATCTCTCTTCTTCAGCCCTTCACTGGTCTTTGTAAAATATTGTAAACTGTCTTCTCTACCTAGTACCAGGTACATTGATATATTAAAGACACTGCATCATCAGTGTATAAAAATGATAGGTTTTAGTTTTATTACCACATGTAACAGCCTCTTGTTTGAATTTGTGAAAAACGTCATTGTGTCGGTCTCTCCAGGGTTTATCATGTTTTCATTCACTGACTATCCATGGCTTTTTAGACCTCATTATGAATGGTATTACTGTGAATTTACTTATCAGGTTTGACAAAACTAATTGCAATCAGGTAGAACTGACAAACTCCAAACTGATGCTTTCATTTTTGTTAAGGCTGAATCTTTGATATAGGATTTTTTTAAACCCTTGGGCCCCAGTTGGTCTTAGTTTTGCATCTTTTTTTGTTACTTTAATAATAATATCTTTAAACAAAAACAACAGTCTGTGGCTATGTGCTCTGTAGTGTGACTGAGGTGTAGGTGTAATTGTCCGTGTCTGAGGTGATAAAAATCCTTTATGTTAGTCTTCTTGAATCTAAAAATGAAATGGAGGACCAAACCATAGAGAAGACCAAACCTCTCATAGAGAAGACCAAACCATAGAGAAGACCAAACCTCTCATAGAGAAGACCAAACCTTTCATAGAGAAGACCAAACCATAGAGAAGACCAAACCTCTCATAGAGAAGACCAAACCTTTCATAGAGAAGACCAAAC
>JABJVR010000035.1:6082600-6127236 GCA_025773905.1 Chitala chitala
GACCCTCACCAGGAATAAGCGGTTAAGATAATGGATGGATGGATGACTTTAACCATCACTTTTTCTATAGCTTTGGGAAAATGAGAACTTGAATTGACAGTAAATTGCACTCTGCCACCTTAGCAAGTCAGCCTTGTTACTCTCAAAAAGCAACAGGGCTGACACTCAAGATAATTTTGTTGCTGTTAAGAGCTGAAAGTCAAATGATGACATGCCATTAATAGGTCATTTTTCATAGATACTGATCATAATTTGAAATATAGAGTTACATCTTACAATTTTGTAACAATACTGACGTTGTACATGTGCCCCTTTCATCAAACATCAAGAATTATAAATTAGAAATTAGGAAAACCTGTCCTTCACATATAGATTTCCTGGCAGAAAAATGAAGCAACTTCCTGGATATTACTTCATTTTTGGAATGTACCAATATTTACCAGGGCTTTGTTTATGAGGGTAACGTGGTTTACGTAAACTTAGCTGACACCAATAAATGGATTTTTTTTTTTAAACTGGTGAAATTTACATTAAAAATACTTTAACAACATAAAACAGAATTTAAGCATTATTTAAATGAACATTGTCTACATTTTACCAATTAAACGTCTTGCTAAATTAGAGTGATCCTAGCAAGGGGCAAGCCTAACCTTCTTTTACAAAACAGTGATTTAAACTATTTAAAACTGTTTTTGTTTGGCATAAATTTAGTTTTCTATTGGGAAGAGAAGACAATAGCAGCACATTTTAAAATGGAGAGTTTATTTGTGATCTGAATAATGTTATTGCTGATTGTGCCTTTTGTATTCTCAAGAAACCCATTTCAAAGAATGACTCATACCATGGGAGTTTTTATCTATTGAAAAGATCAGGGGTTAAATCACGTGTGCCTGGGGCATGTTTGTTGCTTTGCTATAAAACCCCTGCTTTTAAAGAAAAAAAAATTTGGAGCTGAATCCCAAAATGACCAGACCTACCGACGCCACTGATTCACACACAGTAATGTTTATATACAATACCCACATGTATTATTGCATAGCCTTTGTGCCACTAGTCCAGAACAGCTAGCCAACGGTACACAGTAATACTTAGGTGAGGGTACATTACACAAATCAACTCAAACCAGCCTCATGGCAGTTTTTAATTAAGCAATGATAAATATTAAAAATATGTTACTGAAATATGTTCTCAGTAAAGCTATGCACAGTTGGTTTTGCACTTATCTGCAAGAGTGGATGAAAGTGAAATCGTGGGACTGTGATGGAGGGATGGGCACGTATGCACATTTTATCATTTTTAGTTATCCACCTTAAAGAGGACACAAAATTCATACTGCCAACCTATTTCCACTCCCAAACTCGACTTTAAAGATTAATCAACACGCCACTGACTCACATTAAAATTACAACAAAAAAGCCCCCCCCCCCAAAAAAAGAAAATATTGCCCGGCGAGACAAGTTATTTTCTGAAGAAAACACATTGTGTAAAATACATGTAATAAAACAAGTAAAATGTGTAGCATGACGCTTGAATCTAATTTACATTTGTCCCCACATAAAATAAAAAATCGAGGACTGTTCGCGCCGAAGCCCTTTAATCTCGGTCACGTGCGACCTGCAGTGTCATGGTTTTTTGTCAAGACCCATAAATCGGTTACACTTTTTTTTTTTTTTAAATCAACCTACGGTTAGCCTGCGGTATTATATGTGTCTGTATTTCTAAGGGGTACCATGAGATTATTTTCGATTCCTCGTTATGTAAGCAGTACGTAACACCTAGACCCTATTGATGTATCCACTGTACCATTCGAAGCATCACTACACAAAGTACAAGGGCATCATTTTATAAATTGTATTTGCTTCTCTTACACCAAAAATTATTAAATCATATTAATCTTGAGTATTGAGCTGTACTTTCAGATGTCGCAGTTCCTCTTGCCCTGTGGTGTATCACATTACACCCACCAGAGCTCATGCTCTATGTTCGAGACCGAGGAACCACGCGTCCAGCAGACAGTTACTCAAACATAAGAGGGATGGCGGGCCACTAGTCCGGTGTTCCGTATTTTCTATGGCATCACAAAACTTACAACGAAACTAGGTAACTAAACACGTGTGTAATATACACTGAATATATATGGTGTGTCACAGCACAGTAAGAGTTAGAGCTCACCTTCTCAAAGTAGAGCCGAAACCTAGAGGAGCGGAATCTCCTTAGTTATCTCCCCGTGGCGCAGGTATCTTGATGCTTTGAATGAGTAGGCTATCAAGCGAACTATTATCGTTCGTAATGATCAATATGTACGTCTGTCTTTAAGCACACCATAAAATTGGGCAGTGCAAAGAAATGGTATACTTTATCCTACAATCTTATGTGTGGAGTCTGTGTTGCTGAGGTTATATTATATATATATATATATCCTTGAGAACACGCAGATTACACACGGTTCGCTTAATCCTACCACTGCGCATGCTTAACACAACCGTGACGCAACTGTCCTCCTATCGCTGCCATTGAGAGAACGTCCAGCCAATCAAAGACATGAAATTCTATGACGCAGGTGACTGCCATCGGTCTTTTGGTTTGTGCCTGGAGCACGTTGGTTTTGTAAGCAATTTGTCGTCTCTGTCCTTCTTCGGCGGTGCAAAATCGTGCCCTTTTTTAAATGTGAAAAATGGCGTCTTCCAAGAGTACACGTAAAAATCGATTGCTCTGCATTACCCCCTAGCGGTGAAAATTGTGATCACATTTGAGTAACCTAAATTTAGTCTTTTTCCCATAATTAAATTGGTCCTCGTGTATTTCTGAAGAATTTCAAATAAATCTGAAAAATAAATCTCGATTTTAACGTATTTAAATAAAATCATTCATGTCAACTGCTTTGAAATAAGACAAATTCAATAGGGAAATTCAATTTTACATCTTGATTGACCATCTGAATGGCTTCTGGGATTAAATGATGTGTCATTTTCTGGCATAGTGGAAAGTCATCTGAATTATTTTAAGACCGTCGCGGAAGGCAAGACAGACATTTTTGAACGGATGAAAGTAAAAATAAGGTATAATAAAGTTGAATTACTTTTAAGTATTTAATACATAACCATATGATGCTATGTGACCTGTTGTGACTTGTTTTTGCTGTGAAGAATTTGTGTTAAAACCATTTATGCATGTTAGAGGTACAGAGAGCTCTGAATAGGGAAACTACCTATAACCAATATAACAGCAGACAGTCAAGATAGTTGCTCATTTTGAGCAAGTATTTAGAAATACTATCATCATGTCTACATTTGATTTCATACCATTACATTTGAAAGCATTATCTTTTTGTCACAGAAAACTGAAGTAAATGCTTTTATTTTTAAAACTAAAATCTAAGGACTATAGAAACAAACAATACTGTTACAAAATACATTCCGAAGGCTACAGTTTGAATCTTGATTATGCCAATTTCACTTTGTAACACTTTTCGTCTTGTTCTAAACCCACTTAAATACATCGAATCACAGTCACAGCAGTACAAGTAAAATAGTTTATTTGAAATGAAATCAAGTGCCATACATAACAAGCAGGAAGTGTTTTTAAAGACAATATAGATATAATAATTAAATTAATTATGATTCAGAAACATAGCAATGTGTGTAACTTTCAGAGTGTTTAATATGAGTTAACTTCTTTTCAGTCGGTGATAACCCAACAGTTAAGTGTTACACAAGCCGTATAGAATTGGTTAGAAGAAACAATCTCTGGTAAAGTTTTCAGTGCTGTTATGTACATATTTCTAATTATTATACAAAGCAACAAAGTAACTTCTCACTTTATCTTTGACCATAGACAACCAAAAAGTGCAACAGTACACACAACACCACTTTCTAAAACCATGTAATTCCCTCAAGAGAACCCATCCCTGGTATGACTTGTGTTCTGAACCTGCGGTTGCATAAGAAACATAGAAGTAGTCTGTTGAACAGTACATACATTTCTTGGGAATTCTGGGGTTCACCTTTGGACCTGAAATATCACATTTCTTTATAAATGAAGGTGCATTAAATGGAGGAAGACAGCCTGATCAATGCGCATGGGACTGTTTCAGTGTCTGTGCGTCACGCACCTCCAGGCAGGAAGACCACACTCGAGTACATACACTGTTTCCCTACCACAACTAACAAGTAACCATAGTCCATTTAATTTTCTTACAGTTCAGCCTGGAAATGAAAACTGCAAATGTCCAGCCAGGGTTTTAAAAGGTGAAAGGTGATGCTGCATTCTGACAGCCAGGAGGAGTCTACAGAAAGACGCTGATCATGTGCTGACTCCCTTCATCCTTAAGAAGGTCTGTGCCATGTTTGGAAAAGGAGTTCACTCTTGGTGCAGGTTGGCTTCTCAACACAAGCTTTTACATTGTCCAGCTCACAGATTTTGTAGGAGTCACCCTTCCCTGATAAGGAGACACTAATACAAACAGGGGAAGCCAATTATAACTAATGGAATAATTTCTGTATTGGGTGATACCCTCAGTAATGTCAAATTACAATGATTAAAATATCAAGGCCTTTGACTCAACTACTTTGTAGGCTCATCAATGTAATAAAGGTGGTTCAAATGTAAAAAATAATAATAATAATAATTCTGAAATGGAGAGAAAAGGTCAAAATGTGATAGACATGTTGGTCCAGTGTAAATGTTTATAATAACAACTGGCCTAAGAAATATTTTCATCTGAAGTTATTTAAGAATAAAAACCTAATCACTTGGTTGATCTGCAATGATAAACTGTTTTAGTGCAATAGTTGCTTAAAACATTACAGGCAGCAACTGGACAAAAATATATACCTATGCTTGTGCTCATCATAGATAATGCATAAGGATACACAAACTAATTTTTACTCTCTCCTAGTATGTATAAATGTGTGCTTTTCATATGTGGAAAATTGTGCTTATACAAAAAAAACATCCCTATCCTATGTCTGTTGACCTCAATCAAAAGGTTAAAGTAAAAATTAAGATAGATTTGGTTGAAACTGAGAATGGGAACATTATCTAATAACATTTTAACCTTTTAAATTACAATAGTCCTCTACTAAATGTGATACAATATACTGGAAATGGCCTTTATCAAAGGAAAGTCCCTTTATCGTATCTTGGACAAAATAAGGAAAAATTACTATTTGAGGAGCACAGTGCCAAAGTTAGACAACATGAAATATGTACTGGGAACAAATGATGAAACAGTACTGCTCACCTTTAGGCAACCGAAGCTTTTCTCTGGTTTGCGTAATGCAATGAAAGAAAGTCTCAGACCACCTGCCTAGTTATCGTATGTGAGTTTAGTGATTTCCTCTACAAACTGACTGACTCCCTTTGCTTCTGATCATCATCAGAGAATTAAACAGCAGAAGTTCCGGAGCACAGGCAGCATGTTATAATAATGAATTGCACAGTGGTGCAGAACGAGATTCAGTTTAACCCATAGAATGCTCTAAGAATCGCTCAAAGTCAGATCAAGCTCGATTCACTGTAGCAGCCGATGGGTGCTTACAAAAAAACACACTTAACAACACAACAAGCAACAAACGGGAAATGAGGGACTGAAAGGACTGACTGTCCTGAACTGAAAATGTCCACTGAAGTTGTCATATAAAGAGGTGTTCCCTGACTTTAAGGAAGAGGGGTCAAGTGCTGTTAGCAGCACAGTCACGGTTTGCCATAAATTGAGGCAGACAGCAATGATAATTTATCCACATCCCACCCCCGCCCATTTCCATCCCATAAACTGTTTGCTCATACTTTCTTCTTCTCTTCCTCAACACTATGATTGTTTCCACTGTGCTGCCTTCATATTGTATTTTCTTTTTTACAACACATTACTAGAATTACAAAAATTAGTTTCATGCAATACTATGTTATCTGAGCAAGGTACTCCATATGGTGGCACAGAGGCTGAAGAGGAGCTGTGCTCAGCCCTGCCCACACCAACACCATCCACTCCCGTCAACCTCGGCAGTAAGGACAGAAAACAGTTTGCATGCAAAAAAAAAAAAAAAATGCTGTCGAACAGTGGTTTGGGGCTGGAACTGGATATGGTTCAGCCTCTAACAGCCAGTGAATTGAGCTATGCATATCTTGCCTAAATGGCCAACAATAAGCCTACTATTCAAATGATATAATAGGGAAGCAAATCACCTGTGGTGTGAGTCATCAACAGGATGGTGGGATATCATGCAGCAAGGCTGGATGTTACATCCCATTATTATCCCCTGGCTCTGACCTCCAAGTAATAAGATTATGCCGTGTGCGACAAGACTTTTTGTGGTTATTTGCATGGATTGGAAATAAAAGGTAACTGAAGGAGCATGTACTGGAAGTCTACTAATGCTGGGTAATGCTAATAGGTTGTTGGTCCAGGCTGTACTTTGATGTCTGACAGTCTGCCGCTGAAGGGAGCTTCAATGGTAACAAGAAAGCATGCTGGGCTCATGCAGGCTGTCAGCAACTGAGAAAAAGGGTGTCAGTTTGTGCCATGAGAGATCCGCAAATGCCTCATGGCATCAAAGAAAACTAAAGTAGGACAAAACCTGTGGGTGGACATGCTGTGCTCTCCTGGGAGGGACTACCACCCTTTTTCCATCCTGGGAAAAATCAAGAAGTAAAGTGGTTTTTCTTTCTTGCCAAAAGCAGGGGTATATTGACCGCATTAGCTCCCACAACTGGACACCAGAAAAGGCCTTTGCACATCAGCGAGAGGATGGAGCATTGAAGTGTCAGGAGGGTACGGGTATACGTGCCCTTTCGGTGGAACGAGTGCAGACCTTCGTTGAGAAGTCTGTGAATGGGCGGGATTACAGGCATCAGTTTGGATCTAGAGCTGGCCCTTGAAAGATTTGTGCCATATGGAGAACCTGCTCTCTTCTATTAATACAGCAGCTCAAAGTGGAGGCGGTCTCCATGAGACATCCCATCATCAGAGAGATTATGTTGGCTTACCCACACACAAATGCACGCACGCACACACACACATGCACACACACACACCTATGTCCACTCTTAGTGCTCTTAGACAACGCTGGGAGATGGCACAACCTGGTGCTTCAAGTAACCCATCTCTTCTGGGCAAAAACATACGTGTAAAGTCTGTAATGAGGAAGTCACTTCTGAAATCTAGGCCTCTCATCCCCTGGTTATTTTATGTTAGGTGTCTCATGTTCCGAGTCACATAGAGCCAGTCTACGCTGCAAAGTTTCACAATCAACCATGAACCAGCAGCTAAAGCCAGAGGTTAACTCAAATTCATACATGTGCTCAGCTGCTTTTATGATGTTTCAGGCATTTTCACTTGTTAACCCGGTGTGTCTCAAAGTTCTTTGCAGTATTAATATGTAATAGAAGATGTTGCGGTAATTTACTAGGTAGCGCCTTCACTTGTCAAAGGAGAGAATCAACCACAGAATGTTTATGACAAGCAGCTGGGAGCTGGACAGGGTCCTGATCACTGACAATGACATCAAAACCAAAATGAAACTGTCTGCATTACATCATAGATCAAGCAAGTGCTCAGACGGTCATCATGACACTGCATGTTCATCTGAATAAAGCAAACACTAGGGTGTTATAAGTGTGGCTGTATCATCATAGAAGTGCCTTAATCTGTTAATTGAGCTGTGGTGCACTGCTCCAAAAGCACATGAGACATTTACCTGCCTAAAATAGAGAGGTTTCCAGGTAACGTTCCACATTACTATGCCACCCCACACCTCAATGCAGCAGACCCATGTGCTCTCAGTGCCTCTGCGTTGTGTACCTGTTTTGTATCTATGGTAGCATAATAAGCATACCCGTGACTGGCTGTCTGGGGCTCACTACATTCTGTCCAGTACCCAGTAACATCGTAGTCTGTCTGTCAACCTGCCAAACACGGAAAGAAGCAGTTCGCTCACTTGTCAGTACAAACAGACACATATAAAATAGAACATTTCAGACAAACGTAAACTCAGTTTTCACAGGCAGTCTTATGTGTTAAATCTGCTGCAAGGAGACTCCAACATGCAAGTCCTCAGGAGCCACAAATCCTTGGAAATATTTTACTGAGCTCTCACGTGAGCCTTGATGACCAAGCCTCTCAGAGAAAAGGAAAAGCAGGTGTTTGGCTTTCTATTATAGGCCCCCAACCTGGGGCAAGGACTACCCACTCGTTCCAAGTTTTTGTGTCTTATAACTTTCCCAAAATAAATCCAAAGAAAAGGCTTTCTTTTCCAGAGATCTTCTTCAAAGCTTCACAAAGCAATGAGACGTCTGAAGTAAGAGCTGTTCTCTCATTTCTCTAGATTCTCCCAGTAGATAAACTCCATGCAGACTGAACGTTTAAGTGCAGTGCTATCTTTTCTCTTCGGTGGTATGACATCACATATACAGGGACCTTTTCTAAAAGCTACATTTTGTACTTGTAAAAAAGTCTGTTCTAGTGCTGTCCTTTGAAAATATAGCGTCTCCTGTCATGATGTGGCAGACAAGTATTAGAAGCTTTTTGAGGGTGGTTACAGGTGTGTTATAAGAGTGGATGGACGATGGGTCTGGTTGGGACTTCCATCAAGTCCTAGATAACATTCTCAAAGAGCTGCATGGAGCTCATGATGTTCTCATCCTAAATGAGACAGAAAAAATGGTCTTGAGTTAGGAAAACAGACAGTCATCATAGCAGTAAATACCCAATGATTCTCAGTTACTGCTTATTCACTCAGAAACACAATGAATTGGAACTTATGCTGGAGAATCAAAGGATCACTCATTCACATGTTTACACAGTGTAGCCACTGTGTACAAACTTAGGTTGAAGTCAATTGTAAGTTCTAGAATTGACGTAAATCTAATTTTGAATTGTTGGAGGAATCTGTAAGAATTTCAGAAAAATTTCATACAAAGAGCTGGGTTCAGATCCAGAATCTGAACCATGGATAGTTTTATGTCCAACAGAAAAAAGATGTTACCAAAAGTGTTTATTGTATACCATAGCATAAAACCTCTCCAGTGAAAAATATAGGTGATGTGGGAACACTTATACAACTTAACACTAGGTAGGAATCAGCCATTGTTTTCCAGTTTTGCAATATTTCTTTAGTGTGTCACTGAAATTGATGTGACAGCTAAAACAGGGCTGCACAGTATTCTAAAGCAGGCATACGGTTTTCTACAGTCTTAAAAGTGTACCTGTGTCTATGTGTTGGGAAATTATGGCTACAGGTGTACCTGGTACTTACTTTCTGACAAGTTTCAATAAACTCATCAATGGTCACCACTCCATCTCGGTTACGGTCCATTTTCTGAGGCGAGAGCATGCAGAAAGGGAAAAAGTGAAAAGGTCAGGAACCTGACTTTATATTGGCACTGTTGTGATGGAGCTAAACACAAAATGTATTAAGAGGCTGGAAGCAAACCTGAGGTATCACCACTGAAGGAAATCAGTTAAGAAAGGGGAAATGAAAGACGGGGTAATGCTCTTGATTTATTTGAAAGGAGAAACTGCATTTACTGAAAGAAAGCAAAAAGGGAAATAAGGAGGAGGCAGAGTGGGAAATAAGGAGGCTGCAGAGGGATATAAGGAGATAACAGGGGGGGAATTAGGAAGCAACAGAGATGGAAATAAGAAGGTAGCACAGAGGGGGGAATAAGGAAGTGGCAAAGACATATAAGGAGGCTGCATTGAGGGTAATAAGAAGGCAGAAAGGGACAGCAGAGGGCAGAGAGGGAAAGAAGTACCTGGAAGAACTTCTCCACATGTTCAAATGGAGCATCGTCCCGCACACTTGGGTAGGTGTATCTGCCCATCATGTCATAGATGGACTTCATGATGGCCAACATCTCCTGTATTCCGCAGAGGATCACTCTCAATGTGACAATACCATGATGGTGTGCAAAACAACAGCCATGTCAGTGCTGCCATCACAGACAATCACACTTACACCCGTGTTACCTCTTTAGTGATGTAGCCGTCTTTGTTGATGTCATACAGGTTAAAGGCCCAGTTGAGCTTCTCAGTCACAGTGCCTCTCAGAAGCACTGACAATCCGATCACAAAATCCTGCAAGAAAGACCCAATGAACAATGCGACAATATGAGGTTTACGCAACCTTCTGTAATGTGACCAAAGGCTCTAAATAACTTCTTTTGAAATCATGGCACAAACTAAGCTGATTGTCAGATTTTTTTTAACTACGTAGTCATTGTATAACATTATATATCCTAAGACATCCATTACGTGTCATTAGAGAGACTCACCTCGAAACGAATTGAACCATTTCTGTCCATATCAAATGCATTAAACAGGAAGTGTGCATAAGTGGTGGCATCTAGACAGAAAGTGACGTAAAAAAGTCAGGATATATGTCAAAAAACATTATTATCCCTTCATAATATTGGACATTTTAAAGCTATTAAAAATATTATTTCATGTTTCAGACACATTTCTTTAACAGCACAAAACACTTCAAAATGCAAAAAAGTTTGGTTCTCTTTGCTGTTCTTGCAGACGTTACATTCAGAATCTTACCTGAATAACAAATCCCCACAATCAGGCGAGGCTTATAAATGCAGACTTTGTGGCACAATGAAGGTACAGCAGTATATTAAAGTAGTGTGAAACATACCACGATTTACCTGGTATCTGTAGCTCTGGAACTTTCTGGTTTCAGACCTGGCAACCTGGTTTCACTCTGCCCAGTTTGTGTGTGTGTCTGTGTGTATGTGTGTGTGTGCATGAGTGAATGTAGATGCATTTAAATACATTAATGTAACTAAAAAAACTATTAATGATGGGTATTTGCATTAACAGCACATTACTCTGTAAATCACATTATTTCACAATACTAAAGCAACTAAGTGGTCAAAAAGGAAGTCAGCAAAAACTGGTTTACTTGATATTGCTCAATGTATTTATCTCTTTAACAATCTTATAGTCATACTGGATCTGGTTTAACCTTTGTCAGTTTATAGCTATAATAGAGAACTATTGTAATACTACCGAAAACTTTTATACTAGTTTAAATAAATTCAGTGTTCAACACCACTAGCAGTCATAATTAACATCTTAGATATTTATGTAATGTTTTATTTTATCATCAGCAACTCACTTCTTACAAACAGTAATGATACTTCATAAATATATTTACAATGTTAATAATCATATGGCTCACATTGTAATTAAAATCACTAAAAATCACTGCTGTTGGCTTATATTGAGTGTAAAATGCAGTATGAAAAAACTAACATCTGGTCTTGCATCAACAATAAAAAGGAGAGCCAGCTGACTGACATGATCGTGGTATCCTAGATGGTACTATAACCCCTAGATGTAAGGACTTACACACCACACCCACAAGTCAGTAGAATGAAACTGACACTATGACATCATCCTTTTGAATAGCGATTAGTTTTTGTCTTGACAAAAGATGCATTAAGTAGAGCAAAATATGAAAAGGGTCATGCTGGGTTTTGGCCAGACCACTTATTACAGGCTTGTCCTTCACAGCCATACCGACGATGACAACTCAAGAAAAATATTTGTATGCCCTATAGACTTGAAGCAGTCGCAGTTTTATTTTTCTTCTACACCCATTCAACAGTAGCTCTGGCCTTCATGGAGGTTCCATTCACAATAACTTCAGAACACACTTCTTTCTTATTCTGCCAAAAATGAATTTAATATTATTGTCAAAGTCATGGGAAATGGTATATTTCACACTTCCTCTGAAGTGAGAGGTTTGCTTTTTGTTACCTACAGTTTATTCCTGTGCATGTTTTCAGATTCAGCATACCTTCCACTGGACCACATCCCTTCACTTAAGGTCCATTAGATTTATTAACACAACTACAGCACTGTCTGAATGTAAACTGAGTCAGTGTCTTTTCAAAAGCTAACAGTCTCACATCTGTTCAGCAAGCAAGAAGAGCCCTGTGTGACCTTTACCATTCACACAGTTTTGGCTTTCCTGCACCATAAGAATCCACCAGCTGGCCGGACCTCTATACACAAAACCTCAGAACTGGATCTGTGGCTGGGACAGCAATCCAATGCCATTAAACACTCATGCCTCCCCCACCCCCATGAGTTGGCATAATGGTTGCACAAGGTAAGCATTTCCACTGGCAACTCTCTGCCACAGTCATCAATCACAGTAATAATGGGAAAGTGAATAATGGATTCCACTACAGTAAAAACATACAAATCCATCTTTATGGAGTAGATCTTTCATTATTTATACACGCATTACTTATCAAGGTGAACCCACGCAATCCTGGAGAATGTTGTTTGTTGAGTTCCCTTTCCTGCGCTATGCTGACCACCTTAAGTACCCTGCACCCACCCCAGCCCATGTCACAGTTTAACCATTCATCCAACCATTTCCACCCATCTCCATGCGACAAGTCTGGACCTGAGGACAAAGCAAAGTAATATTTCAGAACATTCACCCACCTCCTTGGGGGAAAAACTGAGAATAGATGCTCTTGAATGTCTCTTCATCCACCAGTCCACTGGGACATTCCTAGGAAGGGGAGGTGACAGAGGACAGATGATGAGATGACAATGGTGCCGACTTTATGTTATTGGATCGAGCTAGTTGGAAATCATAAACATTAAAAAAATCATAACAGTTTCAGAGTGAAAAACCTAACTGCTTCTGTCATGTTTAGAAGGCAGGAATCAAGGCAGCAAGATTGATGGAATTAAATTGGCCATTTAACGAGATACAGGTCAACTGTTTGCCATGGCCTGTTGCGATAGCCTCCCCTCTCAAACCCAAGGCCCTCTGCCCTGCTCGAGCCCCTACTCCCAGCTCACATTCTTGAAGCCCCTGTAGAGGGACTGCAGTTCCTTCCTGGTGAACTTGGTCTGGGCCTGCAGCTGTTCCAGCCCCTCTGGCTGGTGGCGCACCGTGGATAGCTCCAAGTCACTGTCACTGCTGTCTGTGTGTGACAGAGAGAGACAGGCGAGAAAAAGAGAGAGAGGGAGGGGGAGAGGGTGAGTGAGCAGGAGTGAGGACAGACGACAGTGGGGAGATGGAAAAGGAGGAGGAGGTGATACGGAGGAGAAAGGAGGGGAGACAAAAGTGTACAGGATTGAGGCAATAAAAGTCAGAAACATAAAAGGGAATTCCACCCAAAAAAGGGACCAGTTTTCCACGTGTAAATCACCAACTGACAAACCTTTGAATGAACGAAAACTGCCATCTCAAGCACTTTGAACAAAAGAGAATATGGCCAGGTGATATTCCTCTTCTGATCTGTTTGTGTTAAAGAACACTTCACATGCTCAGTAAATGATCAGTTTTTGTTAAAATTTCAGTATTATATTAGTATACACTCTTCATAAAAAATGGTTAGTCTATATTTTCAGATACATGAAAATTAGATTTTTACAGCAAAGACATGATCCTCCTACCTATATCTATTTTTTTTATTTCTAGGGTTCAAGTGGGTCTACAAAATTGACTAATCCAGGATATGGGAAAATACATTCCCGAGACCGATATAAAATTATGAATTCTACTCATCAGGAACCAAAGCATAACAATTTCTATTCTATCTACAAAAAAAAAATTAATAAACTGGTGTATGTAATAACTACAGTGAAGATACTAGAACATTTCTAGACTGGAGCAGAATTTCCCTTAAACTAGAAAATAAGTATAGAAAACAGAAGAAACATATGTGTAGAGAGTTAGTTAGAAAGAAGTGAAGGAATCAGAAAAGGAGGCTTAGAGACTTATAGTCAGGTGGGTTTCACCTGTGTGGCATACTCACCATCTGAGGGACATAGACAGACATGTAGAAAAGGAGAGGGAGGGGGGGACAGTGACATGAGAAAAGAGGAGGAGACAGAAAGAGCAAGAGAGAAAAAGAACAGAAAAAAACAAGTTAAACAGAAGACTACGCTGTCTGGCATTTGTTACACGACTACAAGTACGGAAGAGGAAAAGAAATGTGAGGAGATGATGGGATGAAAAAACAAAAACGCCAGCGTCTGTTTAGTTTAGTCCCACCCATTAAATACCATCAGAAACACAGTCAACAACTAATAACGCAAAGAGCATAGGCAAGGACAGCAAGCAGTGCAGCAAAGCCACGCATGCTCACAAACTCTGAACTACACGTCCACTAACTTCAGTGCACTGCTGGCACCCTAAAGGCTAAACATTTAAACATTTACTGCACTCCCATAAGACCCCTTCACACCAAGACGTGATTCGAGGCTCTGTGCATATGAGCGAGCGCTTACGATTCGTGTTTGGGAGGGGAAGGGGGGGTGGCCGCTCCTCGCGAGCCCTGCCCCGGCGCCCCCTCGCCTCTCACCTGTCTCCGTAATGTCGATGAGCCCCAGGAGGTGCATCAGCTTCAGGAACATGAAGACCAGGCAGACGATTCCCACTGTCTGCAAGCCCTCGGTCTCCCACCTCACACTCATCCTTTCCGCGTTACCCTGTCCCTCTCCTTGCGGGGAGCGCGCTCTCTGTCCCTGTGCCGCCGCTCAGCGTGCCGGCCGCTCAACACGCCGGGCGCTCAGCGCAAAAAGCTCTCACCTGCTGCCTCTCTTCCAGCACCTCTCCGTGTTCCCTCTTCACACACAAAAGGACGATTTACCTGTCCCAGTCAACAGTTCTGTCACTTTTAAAACCACCTTGACGTTAAAATAAATCAGTGTTTAATATTATCTTTAGGACTGAAACATGATTGGAAATGAGCTCCAAAAATAAAACTAAATATTAATTCTCAGCAGATTTCATTAAAGAGAGATCATACATTGGTGTCCCCTTAACCTAGATTTTTAAATAGTTATCTTTTATAGGAAAAAACAAATTGTTAAAGAAAAAAAATCCATGTTAGAGGAGAAATCATCCTGTACATAAAATTCCCATGTATGATCCTTGCCTTCTTGAAATACTGTCTTCGTTCAAATCAGTATAACAGCCACACTGCAAATCTCACCCTCCTTCCTGATGATGATCAACGTACAGAGAAAATGTTAGTAATAATGTCCTAAAATGTCACAGTCCCTTGAGATCGAAAAAGACAGAATCTCAGTCTTCTATTATCCCAACATGCTTTCACTTAATTTCCCTTAATTCCCTATTCTCTATTCCGTCACTCTCCACCTCTTTTTATTCTCCATTTTCTCCATAACTTTTGACTCTTCCAACTTCTACCAACTGGCTAAAAGAATTCAACTCCCTTTAAACCTAAAGCAAACAGTCACTCGCTAAGATCAGTCTGCAGAAGACTGTTGTGATTTAGACAAAAAGGCACTTAAGCAATACAGGACACAGAGTGCAAGGCAGTATATGCCCTGAACAGGCTGTTTACCCAACACAGGACGCAAGGCAGTCGATGACCCGAATGGGCCACTAACCCAACACAGGACGCAAGGCAGTCGATGACCCGAATGGGCCACTAACCCAACACAGGACGCAAGGCAGTCGATGACCCGAATGGGCCACTAACCCAACACATAATGCAAGGCAGTCTATGCCCTGAATGGGCTGATTACCTAACAGGCTTTTGGAAACATTGTTTGCATTATTCTTCGTAACAGTAAATACAGGCCCCTTTTCTTCACAGACATACATTCTATACATACATCTGATGTATGGAAAGTTGTTGGGAGAGCAACAGGTACACCGGCAACAGCAAGGCCCTCTGGAAAATGCCGAAGCCATTAAGAATTGATTCAATCTGACTGACCTCATTCCCATCTCCCCAGCCTTCTGAACCAGTTTCTATCTAATTGTTCTCATCAAACTCTTGGATTCATTAACGTGTCATTCATGAGAGATCTGAGCCATTGCATCACCACAGGAGTTACCATCTGGGGAGCTGTGACACTTGGAAGCTTGTCAGTATTGTGACTTAAACGTCCTTGTCCCTTTTCTCCTCCCCCCTTTTTTTAACAGCCACTGCGCTGTTTTGCAGTAGTCCAACAATCTAAACTACAACAAAGTGAAATCTTGTGCTTCAACAACAAAGGTCATTACATATATGAATGACAAGGCTAAAATGACAATGGTTAGGTCTCCAGTGGCTCTAAATTAAATCTGGTCAGGCATTTTAGTTAACTGTCACTCTAATTGAAGGAGATCTGGTTTCAACACACTCGTGAATGTGATGCACATAGGAATTACTTCCCTCTAGTGGACAGTCTGGTACAATACAGTGCTTGTTTTTTCAGACCTAAGATTAATAACCCATACTGTCACTGACTGTTGTTGCTAGTTGACAGAAAAAACAAGAAAGTTTATGAATAAATAAGATTAAAAGTAACAGGGTTTATAACTTTTGTACTTGAATACTAAATAAAACATCTGACAAGCATTTACTGATTTGCCTTCCACTACCATTAACAGAAACATTGCCTACTGACAATAACTGTTACAAACAACAAAAATATGCATACCGCCACAACATTAAGATGGTAACATTGCTTGCATATGTAAGTTGAATGGAGAACATTATAAATATGACACAATGTCATTGTAAATGTGCACTGTAATGTGATTTGAAAGCATGCAAAGTAAAACTAAGCTTGTAACATCATTTTGGTTATGCAACACTTAAAAGGAAAGTAACAACTGGCAAAATTAAAACCGGAAGCATAGTGGTTCTCCATCCATCCATGTTTTCTCTATACCACTTGTCCAATTCAGGGTCATGGGAAGCCTGGAGCCCATCCCAGGAAGCACAGGGGGCAGGGCAGGAGACACCCTGGACGGGGCGCCAACCCACCACAGTAGTAATTCACCAATACTTCTAAAATGTAAACAAATAAAACATAAGTCTGTACACAATTTCTGTACAATATTTTTAAGAAGCAGAATAGTTGCTTAGAATTCATGTACAAGGAAAACAGATTTCTTTACACAAACGCTTCGATAAAAATTGTGGTTTATACACACTGTCAATACTTCTCAAGCAAAACCCAGGCAGAATAATACACGTATAAAGCATGTCCCTCGATGTATTGATAAACTGCAGTCAAGTCAAATTACTGGGAGTAACAGAACAGAGCCATAACGTTATTAAATGAAACCACCCCAGTAAGGTGAGTAACTGTAGTTTTGGCAGTGCAATAGGCCACGCGACGCGTGCTGCTATCCCAGCAGCACTGTCCTACATATTGTCTGAGTCTTTGTTTATTGTACTAAATTATTTCTGTATGTTTTAAAAATGTTATGTCCATATTTTAATTATTATTGTGCTTAAATTTTGTTTAAAATTTCATAGGAATGATGAAAGAGCAATACCCAGTTGTGAATTCACTCTAGAGAGATCTTTCTGACTGGTACAAATAATAATAATAATAATAATAATAATAATAATAATAATAATAATAATAATAAATACTTCATTGGCGTCATGTGGAAGATAAAAATATATGTCTACCTCGGGACAGTGTGAGAAGTCAGTACAGTTACAAAAAAAAAATTGAAATTGAAAAAACTGAGTGAAAGCTTTATTTCTAACCTATTATTTGTGGGCAAAACACGGTTTCGGCTTGATCCTGCTTCTTTCTCCGTTCACCGAGAAAATATCTGTTGGATTAACATTAAAAAAATGTAAATGGATTTATTTTTCTCTTTTTATGAGTATAGTTTTAACATGCTGCTGGTTTCACGACAGCTATTATGAAAAACCTATCCCTGTGGAGAGGTTATGATACATCGTAAAAATGTGGACAATTCCTCATCTGTTCGATATATATTGTTTATTGATCGTTAAGAAAAGTACTTGTTCAGATGAACAGTAAGTAGTACCATCAAATATTTTAAATACCGCAATATGCGTGAACACCATTCATTCAACAACAAATGAAGACTCGGGAGCATATACGGACTAGACAAAAGCATTCAAAAGAAACAAATTTTAAAACGTACAGTTTATCCACAATAATTTTAAGCAAATGTTCATGCGTCTTTGAGGGTAATTGGTCTTGAAATTATGTATTAATTAAACAGGGACGCTAAATCATGCCAAAATACAAGTGTGTTTTATTCTTAAAACTCTGGTCATGTGACTAGAGAATTTCCCTACAAGCCAAATTAGCTGATAAAGTAATTGTTGCTTTTTTGTCCGTTAATTTATCCTAAAAATACAGTGGTGGTAATTACAAAAGGTTCCATATATTACATGAGCTATAATAAGCATTCTAAATTTAGCTGGAATACTTTCGTAGTTTTTAATCTGGAATGGAAATATTATCTTCTTTTAAAAAAAGAAACTCAGGAAAAGTATAATATTTATGACACCATTTCGACAAGCCGCGTTTAACCGTTAGGTTGAGTAACTGCGCGGCCAACGTCACCGATACCGCCCTCGCGACTTTCGCAATACCATTACAGCTCGCGTGCGCGTCGCGTTTATTTGGCGCTTTTAATTTAAAAGACGAGATTACAGACACAATTTCCTTTCATATACCGAAAACAAACGAGCGGTATCAAGGTCAGAGATCAAAAGGTCTATATGACCACGCTACAAAACATTTCAAACTAATGCTTTTAAGGTGTTGTAGCGACTGCTACCGGCTGCAGTGACAGTTAAGACACTCCCAGGGTTGAGACAAGAGTCTGATTGGCTTCAAGCACCAAAGGCGAATATTTGGCTCAGTGGAAAAATCCTCTTGTCTGGTGCGCTGTATGGGGTAGCGATGATACGGGATTGAAACCTGCCGGCTATTTCGGTCCGTTACAGCATTCTAAATAAGCACGTATATTAGACATAACAATTGTATGGAATACTAGGGCAAACACTGCCCTCTATTGAGTTTTAGAAAATTTATATAGTAATAAATGAAATAAAGTACAGTATTGTACTTTTCATTTCAATATGAAATACATCCTAATGCAGCCAAAATTGAAGTTTAAAATTTTATATGTTCTTTACAATAAACGTACAAAAAAAATTAATTAAATTCAGCTCAGACATCACAGGGATAGCTTTTATATATATATAAAATATGTGCTAATTTATGCAGTAATCTTTCACGCATTTTAAAACCATTTCAAAATTCAAACTTATTGTAACTGTATCTCATTTTGGTGCTTCTTGCTTGGATCCCAAGCTCAGCTCCTATTTTCTCAAATTTCTTTGCTAACATGCTGACGATGAGTAGCAGCGCTTTTTGAGAAACCATGTCACAAAGTTAGGAGCATACTTCATCTGCTGTCTCTGCCCATCCACCTGACTATCCGTTCGTATGCCCAGTGGGGCAGTCAGTCAGATGCACGTCGTTAGTTGTCGCACTAGCTTTCGTTAATTGCGATATCTGTTGAAGTGCAGCTGGTGATCAATCACCGCGGCCGCACAAAATCCCTATATCAGTCACCTCCAGCTCAACATCAGTAAAGCAAAGGAACTATTTTTGGACTTCGGGAGATCCAAACCTCCTGCCACTCTTTTGTCTGTCCAGGGTGAAGAGGTGGAAGTTGTTACAGAATATAAATACCTGGGAGTCCACTTATAACAATAAATTGGACTGAACCATAAATGTAATGGCACTTTAGCAGAGATGGCTTTACTTTCTGTGGAGGCTTAGATCCTTCAACGTCTGCAGTGCCATGCTGCGGATGTTTTATAAGTCTGTGGTGGCCAGGGCCATCTTCTATGCTGTGGCCTGCTAGGGCAAGCAACATGAAGGTGGCAGACACTAACAGACTACACAAAGTAATCAAGAGGGTTGGCTCTGTTCTGAGAGTGCTGATTGGACCCTCTGCATGTTGTTGCTGAGAGGACGATGTTGACCAAAGTCCTCACAATCTTGGACAGTACCTTCCACCCACTCCACAGTGTACTGGCTGGACAGAGAAGTATGTTCAGCCAGAGACTGATCCCTGCCAAGTGCTCCACAGAATGCCACAGAAAACATTTTCTTCCAGTGGCTGTTAAACTTTACAGCTCTTCTCCCTATTGCAAGAGGGACTGATATTGAAACTGGACTATGGGCAGTCACTTTCATATCACTATTCATATATGTATATTCATATATATTAATTGTACATTATTACTATTGCAGTATTGTATTTATTGTATTGGTGTGGCTCTTTCTTTTCTTTCTTGTTCAGTAGAGTGCAGCTGAAGCAAGGCAAAGCAATTTCCCCCTGGGATTAATAAAGTTCTTTTAATCTTGAATCTTGAATCTAACCCACTCCCTGAGCCATAACACTTTCCATTCAATCGATCTCCTCTTATTTACAGTGCCAAAAAGGAGCACTGATGACGTAATTCTGCAAATGTGTCTAAGACAGATACTTTACACTGTAAGTGGTTGCAAACTAACGCAGGATTAAAAAAAAAAAACAGGTCATAAAAATTACTCCAGTCAAGTTTCCTTATATCTGTCACAGTTATTATTTATGACATAGCTCAGTAGTACATATTTGATAACTGTGGGTTAAGTAGCATTTCCCGTTTCAGTTACAGCTGATGGTACATCGACATGCTCGTGTAAGTAGCGAAGGTAGATTTAATGCTGTCAAAGAGAGAGGCGAGCATTGCTTGGCTATGCAATAACAGTTCCTAGTGCTCTGCTAAGAAAACTCATTGAATAATGCGAGCCCAGATATTCATTCCAATCAAGTAAATGTAGCACCATTAATGTACATGCAAGAGAGGAGGAAAATTAAATTAAAGTTGGAATCCAATAATATACACACCACAAAGGTGTGAGATTTACATAAAAAGGTCACACAACATTTAACATGGCCTGGGGGCTCAATGGGTAGAACATCATGTTGGTATGTGAAGTCTTCCGGTTCAAATAAATTCTAGCCCAGTCATCAACTCTGTCCTTGAGCAAGACACTCAAAATGCTAGGTCCACAGGTGCTGCCTGTTTTGCGTAGAAGTGTGTGCTAAATAAATAAATGCAAGCACCGTGGGCCCAGATGCAACCTGAATAGTCAGAATTGCTCCAAAATCCATTAATAGATACTTTCCAACTGCAGTTCCCAAACAGGAAAGCTGGGCAGGCAACTGATTTGGTGACGTTTCTGGACAAATTAGCTTTGTGACAATAAACTCTTTCAGGATATAGTAAGGAATGTCACTGAGCATTAGTGTGTGTCGACCATTTGAGCCAAACAAGAACAGGAAGTAAAAGCGATGGGGTTCACAGGACAGAGATGAGAGTCTGCAAAAGGAAGCATGGGGGCCCCGGGAGGGCCCACAAAATGACATGAGTGGTGCAGTACAAAAGAAGGACGGTCTTATGAGCAATTGGGGGACAGGGCTATGGCCAGTGTCCTTCAGGGCTCCTTACAAAAGGCTGCAGCTTCCATATTTAGCCAGCAGTAAAGAAAGTAAAGTTCAATACTGCATTTATAATTAATGGCAAGTAATGCTAGACTGAGGGTGCCGGCTCACTCAGTACAGAGAGATAGGCAGGGAAAGACAGGCAGAGAACCTGGGGGGGGCTCAGTTTGGAGGCATTGGGAGGGGAGATTACTGCACAACAGCAGATGAGCACATGAGTACTGTAAAGTGGAAAATCAATCAGGGTCGTACTGAGCCGCAGTCGTGCAGGGACGACGGGTAGTCCAAGAATGGCAGAGAACAAGGCCAATATGGCAGGTGTTGAAAAACATGAATTACTACACATTGTTTTAATGTAGCTGATCTGTACAATTAGGGAAAACTTTACGTTTAACTCCGCTCCATTTTAATTGTTTTAATGTCATTAGCGTAATGTCCTGTGTATTACATTTTCAGCAATGTGCATAAAACAATTGCAGTTTATTAGCCATGAAAAGGTCGTTATAGTCATGGTCTGTAATATTCAGGATATAACTATTCTTCTTTCAGGGGCATTAACAAAGCTGGGCTAAGAAGATGTTGAAAAAAAAATGCCCCATGCTCTCTCAGGGAGTTTTAGCTTCTTTATAGGACATTTGCTGAGGTATTGCAAGAGGCAGAGTTTCGTCTTATGCGACTTTTGTTTCCGCTCATTTTGCCAAAACCCTTCTCAGGTTCTGGGGGCAACAGAAGGCCTGGAGTCTTACCCAGGCAACAAGGCAGGGCACAGCCTGCTTTCAACACCACACCAGACTGTTCCTTGACACATACGGTATGCAACATATACAAACAAAGTCAAGGGCTCACTGAGATTTTAGTACCCACAGACCATCATGTCTTCGGACAATAAGAGATAACTCACACAGGAGTGGTGGGGAAACTTGCATGCAAACACCACACACTTTGACAAAGGTATAATCAAACCCAGTACCCAGGTATTAAGGTGGTAATGCGACCCACTATACCACTATGTTCCCTGCCTAGCATTCTCGTATACTAATGCACATATACTTCCATATAAAAATTACGCTATTAATAATATAAACATTTTTTAAGACTGAACATATACAGGACAGTGCTTATATATCTTTAAAAGCCTCTAGCAGACTTCAGATCAATGGACTTCAATGCATGCTAAAAGTATGCTAAAGAGGTGCCAGAGAACATCACACATGCCTTGCTGCAGTGCCACGTTTCATCATTTGTGTTCATTTGCAACCTCGGTACAATTCAAGGAAATAAGGTCTGTCCTGCCACTATACAGAAAGTGCAAATTGGAACCAATGGAGATAACTATAATATTTTCTTAAAATTTATCCCAGCTCTCTAAGAATGCTGAGAAAATATATGAAAAATGTTTTTTCACTTTCAGTAAATAAGGAAAAAATGAACTAATTTTGTACCTCTAAAAGTATTGCCTGAGTAGAATGCAATTCCTGATTAAAGATAACTCTGGACAATTAATAAATACATTGTTTAAAGTTAGCAAAATTTATGAAATTCCCAAGCTACGGTAACCATAAAGAGAGAAAGTGGGTGTGGTTACTTTTATAAACATAGTACTAACTCTTAGAACATTACTTGCAAAAAATATACCTACATTTGTTTAAATTTCCAACATGGCTGAAACATTACTTTAATAGCTATATAAATAAATATTATAAATATATAAATAAATCATATATATTTATGATTTATTTTGATATAAATATAATTTTCTACGTTACCTGACTCCTCTTGCCCTTCATTCAGAATATCTAGTTTCATCAGACTTTGTGAGGTTTATGATGAAAAATCTGCTCAGCGTTTCCTTATTTATTATCATACGAAACCACGCTTTTCTTTTCAATTGACGATTATTTTGAACCCTCCTCCATATTTAAAAACCAGAACAAAGACATACTAATTTGCTGTCACACACATTGTCAGACATTAACTCCTTCTGCTTCCCTGAAAAGTCTTTGAACTCCCTACTGGTGTTGCACCCACGGGCTTACATGTCCAAAACACTGATGGGACTCAACCCCACCCACACGTGTTTACAGGCCTTACCTTCCAGGGACATGGGCTCCAGAATGCCAAACTGTTTGAGTACAGCCACAAAGAGGATGATGACCACTCCAATGGCGAACAGTTCCATGCCGTGGATCCCCATGGCTGTCCAGGTCGGGTGGGGGGGGGGGTGTGGGAGTGAGCAGCAGTGGGCCGGAAGGGACGGCTTGCGGAGGTGGCCAAAATCAGTACTCCATTGGAAACATTGCGAGTGGCGTGAAACTCAGTGTGTGTGCGCTGTGGAGGCTACGTGGGGCTACTCAACTCAAACAGGATTTCACATAAACTCACCCTTGACTCCATACTATACCGGCTGCCCAGAAGACAACATCGCAGAGATGAGGTGTCTAGCCATCTCAATGCACGTTCTCCTACAATGTTAATGTTCACCGATTCAGTCCGCCAGCCTCACGGGCGAATGTGCACAGCCTACCTTCACTTAAAGCTAACCACATGGAACAACAAGGGTTGTGGCAACATTTCAATGCATAGTCCTCGCAGTCCGTAAATGAATTTCAGTCATGAATAAGTTATGGTCAAGTTACGCTCATATTCCCAGAATATGTCTTCTGTTTACTTCTATGTGCTCCCTAATGTTAACGAACGCAACACAGCTGCCTGAGTGACAGACAGAAACACACAGTTAACTTACGGTCACATTCCACAGCAGAAAAACAGACGTGCTACAGATTTATCAAGCCTAGAAAAAACAGCAGCAATCTCACAAAACTCATTGTTAATTACAAAAGCTATCTGATACTAACAACCCCCTTTAAAACCAAAAAAAAAAATCTCATTCTAATCACATTGTGTGCAAACTAGTATTCTTTAAATGCATATGCAGAAAGGCAAATGTGCTGGAGTGCTAATGTATCAGAGTGTGTTGTGAAGTGGTGTGGAGCGCCAAGGAGAATCCAAGAGCCGCCTGTCTCTTGCCATGAACCCCGGTGTCCGGCTCGTTTCTCTGACCACCCCAGCAACGTCCACCTGGCATTTCCACTCCCAGCCGCCCCAAACTTTCTTGTTGGAGTTTTCTTGCAGGTGCCTTTAGTGTGGCGTTTCCCACTGTGTAGTGCCCGGTCCCATGGGTCAATATGCTCCAAGGATGTAGCGTGCAGGACTCTGAGATGCCTGTGGGCTCACAGGTCCCAGACTGGACAGTGGTGTCCTACAGCGTGAGCGCCCCCGCGCTCAGGGCTCTGAGGTCCTCTCCCTCCTGCTCTGACGCCAGCAGCCTCGTGCTCACACCGTCTCCCCTGGCACCCGTGTCAAAGGCCTGCGCTCTCTCACTCTTTCACTTCACACCCACCGACCTCCCTCCCTCTCTGTCCAGTAAGAGACTGCAGTTTTGCTCTTCTTCACTCCCCTGTCTGTCCGCCACTCCTCTCTTCATCACTCGGTCCTTCCCACCTCTCACTCTCTCTCCCTCCACTTTCACCAGCCATTTTTTTCCATTGTGCATTCTCTCCAGACAGAGTTTGCATCCCCTTAACCTTTTTTCCTTTCTTTCTCTTATCCTGCCACCCTTCGTTCCATGTGCTGCACTGTCAGAGGAATGAGGAAACATCCCATTCCCAAACTCACAGAGGGAGCAGAAGAGGAGTGGAGGATCAGGTTCCAGGGACAGCCCCCCCCCCACCCTCAGCACCATGCCTTCCCTTCTGCTGCCTCTCCCTCTGCTCCTCGGATAACAGCCTTAAAAAGCACTGCAGATGGGCAGGACGGCGATTCCTCCTGGCCCTGGAGAGCAGTAGCAGCAACACTGAGGCTTCAGAGCCCCCCCTACCTCACAGCGCAGCGTGTAGAGGTGAAACGCTGAATAGGAACAGCCATCCCGCTTCGTTGCAATACTCCGCTCCATAACGTTTGCTGTTTCACTTTGAGCTGAATTCCAATAAATTCAAAAGGTCTGCAAGCTTAGCCACTCACGGTGCACAACTCCAGGTGTGTGGGCGTAAATATAGGCCTGGGTTTGTTTGCAGGCCTCGGACGTACTGTACATCACATTCCTGAGGTGTCCCCCACACAACCCGAGGATGTGTTGATTCAGGAAACGATCAACTCAACAGCAAAACCTCCGCATGTACATCATGGATCTTTCTTTGGCCTGTACAGTTAAAAATGCTCTGGATCTTCAAATATGTTCTAGATGACCACATATCTGACTTAGTAACTCAACATGTAAAGAAGAATAATACAGAAAACATGTAGCACATGTCCTGCAGAGCTACAGTGATGAAGACATAACCCCTAATAAACAAACAAAAAAAACAAAACCAAACTGATGTCATTGTGAAACTCGAGTTTGACAAACTGTGCTTATGATATGTTGGAGGGGGGAACAGAACTGCTGGGTAAACATGTAAAGGCAGAGTAATACTGAACAGGACTGTCACTTGCAAGGGGAGAAAGGAGTACAGACAGAAGCCAGACACAGGGGAAACTGGTCCAGCTGTCATGATGCACACTTAATAAATCACAGGAGAGACAGATGAATTAACCTCAGAGTGAAGATACCTTTTCTTATATCCCTCAAGCTGTGAATTTACACTGGTTACACTTCAGCAGCCTGCAGTCACAAGTTACAAAGCTGACTCTGACAACATTAGTCTTGTTAAACCACCTGTTAAATTAATAACAGGTGGTAGAACCCTAGTAAAAAGTTTTTTTATTTTCTTGCTACATGTAAAATAGGTTTGTACAGGCCTAAACTCAATGATATTCAACTTTTTGTACAATGGGAATGAGCTGCCAATGGCACTTCATGCATCTTCTACTGGCTTTCAAATCTTACCGAGCAACAGGGAAGAGACAGGAGGTAGGGCCTGCTACAGCATGCCCTCATCTGAAACATTTCCTATTAGATGTTTGGCTTCTACCAACGTCTGATGGGAAAGCACTGTTCCGTGTTAGGCAGAACCTTAGACACAGAGAACAATGCACACACGTCTTTAGTGGCTGTGCAAGGGCCTGTGTGCCAGTGTCTGTTCTACTGCATAGCATCACTCTTCAGCTATAAAAGAGCACGCTGTGAATGCGCACCAAGACATCCCGGAGCCGCTCAGCCTAGCCGTCAATAGATCGCAGCGCTGGTTTAGTGCGCTAGTTTCTGCCAGAGAAGCTGAGGAGCAGAGGAAATACAGAGGGGCAAACTTAATGGCTGATGAGTTTGCACTTACTAATGCACTGAGTTTGTAATGATGGGCGACAGGGAAGGCCGGGGCTCGGAGGAGGGGAGGGGGGCAAAGAAATCAATACATGTCTCTTTTTTTCTCCCTCTCTCTCCCCCTCTCTCAGATAACAGTAAAGATGAGACTGGTACTGTGCCAAAGAGACAATTTGCTAGACAGAGGGTGATGTGAGAGAATGCAAAGTGAGAAAGAGAGAGAGGGAGAGAGAGACAGAGAGAGGTAGAAAAAGACAGGAGAGAGAGAAGGAGAGAGGTAGAAAAAGACAGGAGAGAGAGAGGGAGAGAGGTAGAAAAAGAGAGAGGGAGAGAGAAGTAGAAAAAGAAAGAGCAACAAAAAGAGGGTGAGAGACAGACAGATGGGGAGAGAGGAAGACAGAGAAAGATGGTGAGAGACAGACAGAGAGAGAGGAAGAGGATGGGGAGAGAAAGAGAGATAGAAAAAGAGGTTGAAACAGACAGGAATTTTTGTGGGGCACAGACTGTGTGAAACTAGGAAGAGGAAAAGTCACTTTTTCTGTTATGGACACAAACTGTACTACCTGAGCCTGCTTCTCCGAAAGTCTGAGGTGCATTCAATCTTAGAATAACTTCCAGGAAAAGTTTCTAAATTGAAGAAGCCTATGCTCAATAAAATCAAGGTGTGACGAGGTTACCAAATTCCCAGTGAGTAGGAGAACATTCATTTCCTCTAAAACAGTAATGCAACACTGGTCCAATGCAGGAATTGACAACGGTAACATGTTTTCACTGAGCTCTTGGGAGTGCGAGGAAGTCCTTTCATGGTCAAGAGAGGGCCCGAACTGCATTAGGGCACACAAACATCAAAAGGCCCACGAAGCAAAGCTGTATGATCAGCTCAAAGGCTGACGCCTTCATGAAAAGTGCACTCCTGTGACAGTGCTACATTAATTTACCTGTAGACAACAGTTAAACAGAGGCGAGTCTAATATATCAGACACAGGAAACAAACTTGGGCTTTTAACCCGACAGAATGCAGCTGTTCTGATTCCACTGCAAAAAAAAAATAAATAAAAAGCCATTAAAACAATAACAGGTTTTTAAAAGATGGTCTTAGTGCTGACATGGCATACTCTGGAGCTGTGATTAGCTTTACCGCCTGATAATGTACACCGTGACACACCACACACAAGCTGAAACTTGGCTTACTTTTGCTTAGGTTTCAAAAACTGGAATGAACAATTCCAAGTACCACTGAGCTAACAATGTTGTGTATTGCAATAAAGAGATCTGCATTATAAACATGGAGTAGCGGCATTCCCATGTGAGAAAAATTAACTCCAACATTTCATCTGCATGTTTCATAGGATGCCAGTTAATGACTGGGCAAGTTTAACTACAGCCTCAGTGGGCTTGTGATCAATTACCCACTGACAAGTGCCTTGTGGATCGCAATATTGTCTTCCTGGAATCCTTATTAAAATTTTACTCCTCAGGGAGAAAAAAAAGCAACATTAAGGGATGCTGAGGATTGCTTGGGATGGGATCACGCTGCATTAATTTTTGAGCCCTTTAATGGGATGAGTGCATATAGTTCATGCCAGTGAAAAGTGGCTGTACTATTACTGAACCATCAGTACCTTTAAGAACTGGTACCAGGTTTCAGGGACTTTTCAGGGACTGCTTCACACTGTCACATTGTGTATAACGGTGCTCCCAGAAAACTACACTCACTGCTCACCATTCGCTGCTTACCACTCACTGCTTACTGCTCACTGCTCACAGCTTATTACTCACTGCTTACTACTCACCGCTTACTGCTCACAGCTTACTACTCACTGCTTACTACTCACCGTTTACTGCTCACCAATTACTACGCACTGCTTACTGCTCACCGATTACTTTTTATGACTTACTGCTCACTGCTTACTGCTCACTGCTTACTTTTTATGGCTTACTGCTCACTGCTTACTTTTTATGGCTTACTGCTCACTGCTTACTTTTTGCGGCTTACTGCTCACAGCTTACTTTTTGCGGCTTACTGCTCACAGCTTACTTTTTACGGCTTACAGCTCACTGCTTACTTTTTACGGTTTACTGCTCACTGCTTACTGCTCACTGCTTACTTTTTACGGCTTACTGCTCACTGCTTACTTTTTACGGCTTACTGCTCACTGCTTATTGCTCACTGCTCACCGCTTATTGCTTGCTACTCGCCACTTACTACTCACCGCTTATTGCTCACTGTTTACTGTTCACCACTTACTGCTCACTGATTCTATTACTCACTGCTCACTTCTTACTACTCACCACTTTCTGCTTACTTTTGGGGTGTCTGGCCCTGGCTATTGCTATTTCACCTCATCGCACACAGACAGGTGTTTCCCATGGGCTGAATCTTTCTTCCCGTTTAATGTCTTTGATGTCAGCATTTTCTCTTTAAAGCTGTTTGTTTTTCATTTGATTCTGCTGACATTTCTACCAAAGTGAGCCCATGATTTTAAATATTATTTTGTTCATATAGCTACCTCTTTTTATCTCCTAACTTTAGCGTGTTATTTTACTGTGGGTTCTGTAAATGTTTTCTCTGAAAAGAATTAAAGTAACACCATCCCATAAAGATCCTTTTTTTACCCAAACAGCGTTAGATGCCAGTAATGTTTCCTGTATTGTGTCCATTGAGTCAGCTCAAATTCTCTGCCATGGTGCTCAGCTTTTTGTAATTCTGTCATGGTGCTCACGTTTTTGTAATTCTCTATAATGGTGCTTATCTTTTTGTAATTCTCTATTATGATGCTGATGTTCTTGCAATTTTCTATGAAAGTGCTCACCTTTCTCTATCATGGTGCTCAGCTTTTTGTAATTCTCTATAATGGAGCTGATGTTTTTGTAATTCTCTGTGAAAGTGCTCACCTTTTTGTAATTTTCTCTCATGGTGCTCACGTTCTAGCACCTCAAATTCTTGGTTTCATTTGCATTTGCTTGCTTTGCGGACACTTCTGCACCCCAAGCAGCTCACAGTGACACCCCATTTAACCCGCTCCATAGTGCTCTGTAAACGGCAGGGTTACTCTGGGGATTTTGTCACCCACAGGTTATGTGTTTGTGTACGGAGGAACGTTACTTCCATTGTGCTTAGTTTGAAAAGAAAATTACATGGTACATGTGTAGCATTTTCTTAAACATAATAATGCTTAATTAACCATTACATTGCTTTGTTTATGATTATGCCATCAACTGTTAAAGGACTTTGACAGTTTAATTATTAGTCAAGTTAATGCAGTGCATCCTTATAAAAAAGCTGGAAAATTACTTATTTTAAAGTTCTGTGAAATTCAGAAAGACAGAACATCATTTTTAAACTGCAGACTATATTACAAGGAACAAGTTGCCACACACCGTCTGCAGCTTTCATCTTTCTGTTGAAACACACTACTGGAACATACATACAGAAAAACAAGGTGAGGTCAGTCAGTCATCTTCTATACCGCTTTATCCTGTTAAGGGTCACAGGAAACCACTATGGGCAATTTGGAGACACCAATCAACCTAACCTGCATGTCTGTGGAAGAAAACCAGTGAACCTAGAGAAAACCAAGCACAGGGAGAACATCCAAACTCCATGCACACACACCCAAGGCAGAATCAAACCCCACACCTAGAGGTGGGAGGCAACAGTGCTAAGTCTAAGTGTAAGAACAAACATGGCCAAAAATAGAGATAAACTTTCTGTTTGTTAAATGCAAGATGTGCATCTTCACAACTATAAGTGAAATGTTGCAGGTGTAAAACCTGAGCAGGCCTGCTGAAATCTCACAAAGGTTAAATGAAAATATATGGTATGGTATAGTATGGTGTGGTATGGTATAGTATGGTGTGGTATGGTGTGGCATGGCATGGCATGGCATGGTATGGCATATATTTTAAAAGGAACTGAACAGGGTGCTATCAATCACACGCACGTCAGGGGCTGCCCCTCCTTAAGTAGTTTCATTGTTGATTAAAAAGTAATAAGATTTTATCATCACTGTATTAACAATAAAACAAAATTTTGACTGTCTTCCCAAGTTGAAAAAAAAAAAGTTATTATTATTATTAATTATTATTATTATTATTATAAACATTTTCATGTGGTTTTTTGTTGTCTTGTACTGGTAATGTCCCGACACACTCACACCAGCTAACCAGTACATTTCTGGTATTGTTCTGATATACTCACACTGGTAAACCTGTACAGTGGTGGTAATTTCATGTCACACTCACACCAGTTAACTAGCATAGTACTGGTAATGTCCCGCCACATTCGTGCCATGCTAACCTGTACAGTACTAACAATCTCCTGCCAAACTTATTTGATTAATACCACTTACTTCTACCAGTCTGTCTCATTTTTGTCAAATAGATAAACTAACAAAAGCTTTTCAGACTTCATTAAGAAGTGGACAGAGGTGCCTGACTCAGCATAAACAATATAAATGCCACATCAGCTCCAATGTGGACAGGAAACATCCCATGCCCACCCCAGGGAGCCTGACACTGACTGCACCTCAGGAAAACCACTTTAATACAGCTAACAACAGCAGTGCTCTGCGGCAGGAGCTCAAAGGCCACAGAGTAGAGTCACAGAGACAAAGACAGATCAGCAGTGCCACGGACAACAGACAGAGCAGCGGTGTCACGGAGACGCAGACAGAGTAGCGGTGTCACGGAGACGCAGACAGAGAGCAGCAGTGTCACAGACAGAGCAGCGGTGTCACGGAGATGCAGACAGAGTAGCGGTGTCAAGGTGACGCAGACAGAGAGCAGCAGTGTCACAGACAGAGCAGCCTTGTCACTGAGACGCAGACAGAGCAGCAGTGTCACAAACAGGACATAGTGATGAGAGGAGAAACAGGAATAGTGATGTGTTGCCCTGAGTTACAGAGAAGAACTGGGACGAACAGTTATGACCTGGGCTCTCAGTGATCCACAGAAATTAGAACCAGAACACACAGGATCACGCCACATTGATGCTGTGGTTATTTTGATTTTATTATTCTGTTGAATGTATAAAATTTCTCTGGACATCACAAACCAACAACTACTTAACAGGAGAACATGGGTTTTTTACATATTGAGCTGACTGGTCAGAAAGTGAACACTTGAGACAAAGAAAGAAGTGCAATAAGCAAAGCAGCTTATAGCATCATCACCTGACCTTATGGCCAAATTATGAAATTCACGGTGAAGGTATGAAACAGTGCCTACCAAGTTCACAAAGAGTGCCACCTCTGAATAGACAAACAAAAGTGACACATTTTTTTTGTAGTTATTGAGAGAGAAAATTTCTCCACACAAAGTGAATGAAGCAGCAGGCAGTACAAAAGCAGTGGGTCCAGACCAGGTGGTGAGGTATAAAGGTAGCAGACAGACATGGACATACTACAGTACTAAAGCATTCACGTCCATGAAAGGTGAGCTGCTGTTTGTTTTCAGAGACACGGATAGGCTGACGGAACATCAGCGGCAGTTAAACGTTTGTTACCTGAGCGATGGTAGCGCGCCGTGCTGTGGCCACAGTTGGACAGGAAGCTTCGGCAGGAAAGCCGGCGTCGTGTTTCCATGGACAGAGTGGCGATCAAACCCCCCATGGCTGATTTAACACACTCCAGAGTCTCGGTCTCACATACGGTGTGGCGAGTGCCTGAACTCTCTTACTCTGTATTTCACCCCCCACGCTGACACATAACAGATGAGGAGATTTTTCGGGAACAAAACGGTATTAAAAACATACATAAAACTGACACCAAAAAGGGTCAAAGAAAAAAGCTTGAGGTGAACTTTCTAAACTGGATCAGGTTAAAGTGAAGAGCTACACTGCTGTAAATCGGTGGCCAGCCCCAAAGGGAATGACAGAAAGTGATGAGTTCTGACCTGAAAGGTGACTGACTGGCCCAGGTCAGCGTAGGCTTGTCCACATTGTTAAGTCTCTTTGAAAACAACGTGTGGCTGGCTTTGCCTTAGAGACTAAAAGAGAGCGAACAAAAGGGCCGCCGACATCAAGGCCGAAGAGCAAAGGGCATGATCTTTCCAGTCAGACATCACAGACCCCTGGACCCTCCAGTTCATGTTCTCCTCCTCTCCTTTTATGGTCTGCCACCTGCCTCATACCTTCACTCAGCCATTCCCATCATCCCCTTTCTACTTGCCTCATATTTACCATTCAATCCGCAATTCTATTTTACCTGATAAGTCTCTATCAGTCTCTAACACTGTTATGAATACTGTTATCATTAGTCAAAGTTTGAAGATCATCTATAAGCATCACTCCTGAACCAAAAGATTTCCACTGGCTTCCACTTGTGAAAATGACAAGCTCCAGACCGCATCCTCGTTCTATGTGGATTTAAGTAACTCCAAGCATAGTTACACCTTAATGGTCCATTAGAACAAAACACCTTCAGAAGGTGGTGGGGGCCGTGGGTTACTAAACCCACCTGTACAGGAAAGCACATGAAAACACACAGAGCTGGAGGTATGAGGCTCCTGTGACATGGAGAACACACTCAGGAAGGTGACAATGTATGATTTATAGACTAGTCTGATGGCCCAGACCACAACACAGGTTCAAAACCATCTAGCTGCTGTGTCAGCACACATGAGGTCTGTGCTTGCTTCTGACACCTGGAGTGCATTTTAATTTTTTTTTCTGTGCATCCAGCACCATAAATCAAACAGCAAAAAAACAAAAATTTTTTAAAATTTATAAATTTGCACTGTAAATTTAGCAGGGCTGATGCACATTTGGTGCAAAATACAACCTAATGTGTTTTAAAGTGCACAATCAGGATTTTGACAAGTTTAAAATTCAGCACAATTATGCTTGTGATGGCTGATTTGTTTGTGTCAAGTCAGTTGTGATACTACACTTCTAGACCTGCACCTGACAGAAGCCTCATAGGTCTGCAATAATTATAAATTTCCACATGGGGGCGAGCTTTCATCATTTTAAGGAGAACTTTATGCCATCCACTGAGTTGTTCCTAACCTTTTTTACCTTGTAGTTCTTCCCCCTACTTATACCTAAGTAAAGTGGACCACTCCCATCCTGTGGACATACACACTAAAAAGAATAAAGTGATTAATTCCAAATCTAGTCTTTATAGTTCAAATGCAGACATTTGAATGTCCAGTAAGTATGTTATTATTATTATTATTATTTTATTTAACATGCAAATTAGACAACTTCACTACCTCAGAGCAGACAAAGCCCTGTACACCCCCCGTGATCTTTGGGGCTCCCTGGAGGAAGGGTACAGACCCCAAGTTGGGAACTATGGCTATAGACTGTTACATGTAGGACACTGTAATTGCTCAAAGGTCACAAAAGTTTTAAACTTTCACAAGGCTTTCAAAAAATGCTGACCATGACCCCAAAGTTTCTATATTTTAATCATCTATCTTTGCTGAAACATAAATTGCAAATTTAAGTCTCTCTGCTGCTCATGGTTGATTTAACACTCAGTAATACTGTATCACCCTTAGTGTCTGAACTGAGGGCTCTTAGTAAAAGTGTCCCAGTACAGTGAGACAGAATTCTTTTAACTGTTTACTTCCCACCTCCCTCCTGCAATCTCTTGTGGTTAGGACATATGCCAGCATATTCACCCATCCATTTTGCAACCAATTATCCTGTGCAAAGTCACAGGTGGCCTGGAGCCTATCCCAGGCATCCAAGGGCATGAGGCAGGGTACATCTGGATAGAGTTCCAACATGTATATAAGTCTCAGAGATAAATTAAGTAAAAGGGTTTTTTGGAGACCATCTTTAAACGTGAAGAGCTCATTCTGTGGTGCAGGGTACTTTGAGGAAGAATCAGGCTAAGGTAACGGATCTGTGTGCTATCACACCTCCATCTTTGCTCCATCGCTGTGTGGGGATTAGCGGCCGCTCTGCTCAAGAAGATCCTTCAGGGAACAAGCAGTGTGTGTGTGTGTGTGTGTGTGTGTGTGTGTGTGTGTGTGTGTGTGTGTGTGTGTTAGTGTAAATATTGGGAAGGGGTGTCTCTGTATAAAAGCATTTCAACAACCCACATAAGCAGATAAACTTTTAAACAATTTGACATTTTTTTTCCACCAATTTCACCGTCCCTTCAGCTGGATATTTTGCAAAGCAAAAGCTCTGTGTGGACAAGGGTGATCACCATAAAATGTTCATATTTTGCTGTACATGGAGTGTACTGTGTTACAGGGGTCGGCGACCTGCAGCTCTGGAGCCCCATGCGCCTCTTCCACCCCCTCTGCAGTAGCATTCCTGTAATGGCAGAGGGGCCAGAAAAGGCTCTTTTGGTTGCACACCCCTGCACTTTTAGTATGAAACATAACTAACCAGTAGTAAACTCTGGTATAGTCCTTTAGAGAATACTCCATATCTTGTATAGTATACTCATTCATTCAGTTTCCAAATGTTTACCCTGGATAAAGCAGGAGGTATGCTCATTTGCAGTGTATAATAATTAATTACATGAATAAATATAACTAAATGTATCACTAATGAGTGTCGCAACCTTTGCAGAGAATGTGACTATAGTGTATAGCCTGAATACTCTCTGTACTGTGAGTCTATCAGTAAAATTAAACCAGAATAGTGTCGGTCACACCAGTTCACTAAAATCACACACATGCACTGTAGTACTTGTACAGACCACTGAACAGTGTTAAAGGAGGAGTGTTGAGCACTGTTAAAGAGCACAGGGATTTCTGGGCTTCAGACAAAAAAAACAAAAGTCCCTATGACACAGCCCTGAACACGTGAGACAGGGTATGTCTGGCCTGGGCTGGACCAGCACCTGTTCCTGTGCTTGGAGCATCACGGACCCTGAACACGTGAGACAGGATGTGTCAGGCTTGGGCAGGATCACCACCTGTTCCTGTGCTCGGAACATCACGGACCCTGAACACGTGAGACAGGATGTGTCAGGCCTGGGCCAGATCACCACCTGTTCCTGTGCTTGGAGCATCACGGACCCTGAACACGTGAGACAGGATGTGTCAGGCTTGGGCAGGATCACCACCTGTTCCTGTGCTCGGAACATCACGGACCCTGAACACGTGAGACAGGATGTGTCAGGCCTGGGCCGGACCAGCACCTGTTCCTGTGCTCGGAGCATCACGGACCCTGAACACGTGAGACAGGATGTGTCAAGCCTGGGCCAGACCAGCACCTGTTCCTGTGCTCGGAGCATCACGGACCCTGAACACGTGATACAGGATGTGTCAGGCCTGGGCCAGACCAGCACCTGTTTCTGTGCTCGGAGCATCACGGACCCTGAACACGTGAGACAGGATGTGTCAGGCCTGGGCCGGATCAGCACCTGTTCCTGTGCTCGGAGCATCACGGACCCTGAACACGTGAGACAGGATGTGTCAGGCCTGGGCCAGACCAGCACCTGTTTCTGTGCTCAGAGCATCAAGAACAGTTGACGGTCTCTTTGTCAGCTGCTGCGTCAAGAGCTGAGCAGACCTTCTGAAGATCTTCACTGCACATTCCATGACAACACAGAGGATGAAAGAAAGAAAGAGAGAGAGAGAGAGAGAGAGAGAGAGAGAGAGAGAACAGAAGAGAGAACACACTGACAGGGAGATCTCATTAGCAGCTGACAGAAACTGAACAATGTCAAGCCTGTAAAAAAAAAAGTTCAAAAAACCCATAACAATTGTCTGAAATAGTGATACGGTGATCTCTGAATCATCAACAAGCAGAAGAACAAACAGAGAATCTGCTTTGAAAGGGAAAATAAACCAAATAACAAAAGTAATGCAGAGTGACTGGAGACAGAGAGCAACAGTGGGAACAGCCCCAGAAGACCAGAAAATCGAGCGCACACAAATTTTCTTCAAAGTTCACGGACATTATTACCCTTATCCCATGCATAATAAGCTTGATTAAAAACTCATTTTCCCTGCCTCCCTCTACTGAAGCTATTTTAATTACTTTCAGTCCTGATAAACCTGCAAAGCTCCTTAAAGATTCTGAACCGCAAGATAGCTGAGCGTTCACAAAGGGGCAGGACAGTTATCAGCAAAATAAAAAATAAAAGAAAGTAATTAAAATATATGTGGAGAGAGCGAGAGAGAGAGACCGAAACACACTTCAAATAACGAAATGTGACACGCAAAAAAGTAGATATAACACTAAGGTAGAAATAATGATTAAAAACAAAGCGGTAAAAGCGCAGCTCAAAAGCAAGATGGAGTGAGATAGGAGGAAAGGCAAGAGGTGAGCAGACCAGGGAGGCCCAGAAGGTGGGGGGAGGATAGCCGGTCTGTGCTACCTCGGGTCAGGGTGCCGGTGATGAAGCCAAACAGGCAGCGCAGAACCTTTGACAGCTCCTTCTGAAACTCCGCCCTGCAGCGGCTCATCCTGCAGTCTGAATGCCACCGCCTGAATTCTGCACAGTCCCGGGATGCTCGGAACGGGCGCACGACAGGTCGTGCCCCTCCCTACAGTACGTAGCTGCGACCCTGGAAGACTGAGCGCTGATCCAGCCTGCTCCAATTGGAACTGTCCAACTGAAACTCTAGGGTTAGTGTAACCAACCATGTAACTCTGATGTCCACACAGGTACCTCACCTGGCACACCTGGTCCACCACGGTCTACGCAGACAGGAGCCCCACAGTTGGTTCTCACCACGCCAAGCCTCACAGTCCAAAAACTGCAGCCAGGGCTGCCCCTGTCCTCAGAGCTCCACCTCCTATCTGTTTGTACCAGGGAAGTGCATGAAGAGAGGCGGGCCCAACCACAGAATGTCCTCTATTTCGCAGACACAGGGCTGAGCCAGCGATTCGGACAGCAGCCGTGTCACGGCACGCCACCGCACCAGTTCCACTGACTCACACTAAAAACACAGATTAGTTTCCACGTTTCTGCAGCGTAGAGTATTTTGGTCACCCCTCTTCAAGGTAATAACTCTCACCTGGCCTTGAACCAGCAGCGGTGCCCTTCCAGTCAGACGCTCCGGCGCACACCGTTGTTAACAGCAACTGCGCACACTTTAACTTGAAAGTGTAGGATGATGGCTGTAATAACAGCGAGCTGCTCTCTGAAAGTAGGAGAGGTTCCTCTGGTTCCTCAGTAAGAGAGGAGAGGTTCCTCTGGTTCCTCGGTAAGAGAGGAGAGGTTCCTCTGGTTCCTCGGTAAGAGAGAAGAGGTTCCTTTGGTTCCTCGGTAAGAGAGGAGAGGTTCCTCTGGTTCCTCAGTAAAAGACAAGTTTCTGTGGTTCTTCAGTAAAAGACAAAAAGTTCTCGAGGTTCTTCAGTGATGGTTACTCTCTCTGATTTCATTCCTTCTCTGTCTGGAACACACTCTAACTCCTGACTCTCTCCACATCTCCAGTTTTATCTTCCTCTCTCTTGCTCTCTCGCCTATCTCTCTCTCTCTCTCGCTCTCTCTCCCCTCCGCTCCTATTCCATATAGTCTCCATGTTATCACACTCATGCATTCACAAGTTCACTTGATCCTTTGCACGCCTCTGGCCAAGCCGGCCTCCACCTCTCTCTGAGCCAGACTCCTCTTGTCTGAGCGCCCACTGACTATAGACCCCCCCAGGCCTTTTCCATGACAAAATCACATCAGTGAGGAGACAATAACACCCTCACAGTGTGGGATGGGCAGACGACCATGTCATGCCAATGCCACCTCCCCCCACTACGCATCTTCTCAAGAACAATCAAGGTATCAAACTCCTCCCTTCTTCCAGACCACCTGTACTCTGACCACAATTTAGCAAACTCCTAGCTACAAAGACTTAGGAGTGCATCATATATCAAAGACTGTTCAGGTGTTTGGTAGTTTTTTTTTTTTTTTTTTTTACAGGGATTCTACAGGGATTCCAGGGCAAGATGTGAAAATACTCTCTATCTGTGTAAATGGAGTCATAATATTGTTTATAAATACAGATTAATATTAGAGTACACGTAGGCATGTGCACAGTCGTGTACAAAAGTACCGGTACAAATAACAAAAATGAGCTGGTGGTCCAATCCTTTCCGTACATGCTGTTTACTGAATGAACACTAGGTGGCGCAAAAAACCTACTGATTTGATAATTTACATTAATGAATAAACCAGAAAGGTCGTCAGTCCAATGCCTTTCTTTTAGAAAAGACAACAGAGTTAATAGCACAAAAGAAAATAGAAGGATAAAGTATTGTACAATTTTTGTTTTATTTTTATGAAAATGATTGTTATGTTGATGCAGTCTTAAGCATTTGATGAACATCAGGGCAAACATTCTATAAAAACAGTACAGAGCCAATCAAAGCAAAGCAAATCAATACTTTCAACCAGCACAGCTGCTGTCGTCTTAATTAGAACTGAAGCAATATGTAATTAAGCTCCTAAGCAGATCTTGTCTTTAATGTCTGAAAACAGACCCTTCTTGGAGTCATACGGCACATGTTTACACTGTACCAACTGATGCTCTCCAACTCATTTTACCAGCAGGAATCATCTGAATCCAAAACAGGTAGCTAAAAAAAGCCTGATAACACATGTAACCATGACCCTGAAATTTCACATAATTTCCTCTGTCAAAACACATGTGATGCCTCTGGGAAAGAGCACTAGCAGTCAGAGTGAGTTTGGCTCCAGAAGCCGTCAGCTCAGAAGAGAAACTGGAGTCAGCTAAAATTGTGCAAGGTTAGGACATGGGGCACTAACAGCCAAGATGAAAGGAAATCTTCCTCCTCCTCATCTCTCTCTCTCTCTCTCTCAACTTTCTATCTGTCTGTCTGTCTCTCTCTCTGTGTCACACACACAAACGCATACACACACACTGTTCCTTGGAGTACATAGTACACCTTACAGACTTGTCTCACTGGGAGGGTCACCAGTTGAACTGTTTAATTCCCGGCTCTGTGCCCCCCTTTACCTGGACCCCGTGGTGTCGTACTGGCCAGGATCCACTTGACCAGGCAGCATTTCATGAGGGTCTTGCGGGTGAACCGGGGCCTTTGCCACTTGCCACTCCTCTTCTTCCCCGCTGGGGCTGGCTCTGTGCCATTAGCGTCGCCGAGCAGGCTGCCGTCCATCACCTTACCCTGGCCCTGGGCAGAAGGCAGGCAGAATGAGGAAGGCCACTGAGTGTGTCTGTGGGGAGAGGAGACTGACCCCTGACAGGGAGATGAGGTTATCATGTAAAAAGTGGCAGCTCTTCACCAGAGTTAATGTGTGTGTGTGTGTGTGTGTGAGTGTGTGTGTGTGTGTCCATGCACCTGTGTGCACCTGTGGGAGTGTCCTTCAGCGTGCACGTGTGTGAGAATGTGTGTGTTGAGAGTACACAGTATGTATCAATGCCTGTGCTTCTTCTGGTCAGATCAGAACTATTTAGAGGAATGAGCGCACCACAAACACAAAGACAGTGTTTCCTCCACACCAACAGGGAGGGGTAGGGATGCAGAACAGTGATGACTGCAGACTGAGGAGGGGGAGGAAGCAGGAGACCGTGGGAGGTGAGCGTTTGAGCCTGTGGTTCGCTACTGATAAGGAAGTGGGTCACTATCACTCGGAGTTAATTCATCACTGTGGGAGTGTCCTTCAACCACAGAAAACAACATCAGTCTCTCTCCACTCACAACCACTTACTAGCTATGATCCCACTTCTCTTAACAGCCCATCCTTATTATTACATGATTTCTCAGCTGCCTCGAGTTCGAATGTGTTCCAATGTGACGAGTTTCAGCCACATTGTGTACAACGTTTTTCCGACTGCACAATTTCCAGCCTTTTTACTTACACGTTTTCTTCACCTTCTCTCTGACTGCTTTTATCAGACTGAAGGCTATAAACGTGCATTCTCAAGCATAAAATAATAATGACAGCAGAACAGAGCTTCCTCTGTGCCAGTGCTTTCTGAAGACGAAGTGAAGGCAGAGGTTGAAAGAGGTGGATTTGGAAGACGATAAAAGAACCAGAAAGATTAAGGGAGAGACAGACAGGACAGAAAGTTGGGGAATCGTGTTTATACTGCTGTATGGAATTTGTACGTGTCTGTGTTCGTGTTTGCACGTGGGACTGACTGAGAAGCATTAAATATGCAGATTGTTAACATGTCTGGAATTGCGCATCCTCCTGCAGTAACAGCAGCTCAGAACCTTTTACTGGGTCGTGCGAGGCGGAGCATGCGTGTGTGCAGGACGTTCACGCTGTGGGACCTTCTACAAGTTCTTGCGTGTGTTTGAGAGAGGACAGAAAATTTGGAACCGACAGAGACCCCACACCTACCCACACAATCCTCCTGCTCAAATATGAATCCGAGTCCAAACGAGCCCAGGTCGTTTGGATCTGTGCTTAATAATTCAGACTCCTTAAAAACATCATTAATAAAATATGCGAAGTGGTGAGAGTACCAGGAGCTGAACAGAATGGCCCTGTACGCTCTGTGTACAGGGTGACCTGTGGGAATTGGGTGTCTCCTCTCTCCTCACTGCAGGGCTGAACCTATTACACAAAAAGCCATTATCACATTCTTCTCGTACAGTAACACACAGGAACCACACCAACTTAAGCAGAATTATTAGAAATTAGAGAACAAAATACACATATTCCAGAGCTCTATGACTTTTAAATGATAGTAAAGTTTTAAACCCCAGTGAAAAGTGTGTGCGTTGAAGTTTCGATGCCAGTGTGTTATTAAGTGTCTCTGAGCACAGTACTATCCCATGCCTCGTCTCTCCCAAATGTCATCATTACAGCCACAAAGAGTACGGCAAGAAAAATGTATGACATTCTAAAGTATCATATAAACAATAAAAACATCAGAACAACAGAGAGAAGCAATGAACTCGTTACTCAATATAGGTGTACAACAACTAGCCGCAATGGGCAGATACAATAGAGACAAGACTTGGTTTCATCCATCATGAAATCTATCTGGGTTAGCGCCGGAAAACAAAACTTGGAAGTACTTGGAAAATAGAGCTAGGTGTGTTTAATGAAGAGCCGCCCAGTGACACACGGTGTAATTTAACCTAATTACTGTATTGCCAACGCAAAGAGGCAGGAAGCAGAGAGTCAGGTGGATCAAACACAGCGTCTCGTGCTTCACGGGGAATGTGTTTGCAGGCCACAACGTCCACCCTGAGGAGCTTCGGGGCTCCTTCTCTTCTTCCAGCCAAATGCAGAATTCACAGCGCCAGGGAAGAAGGGGAGAGACTATACTCCCGGGCAGGACAAGAGAGGAACGCAAATCCCAGTTTAGAACACGACAAAGCCAGGCACCTCCCAAATCCAGAGGCATATATGAAGGGCACAGCCATGCAAACCACTCAGCAAATATTTATTTATGAATGACAAAGAGCACTCACTGTAGGGGAACAGTGGAAGTCCTGTCTCCTTATGCACCCTAGCAAGACTGAATACAGATCAAAGAGACAATAAGAGATGATGAAGATTTGCAGGAAGAAGAAAAAATAAATAAATAAATAAATAAACATAAAAAAATTACATAAAACTGCTTTTCCAGAAATAAATCTTAGTAACTATTTTTGCACATTCCACAGTGATAGCGCAAAAGGGCAGTGTTACATAAGGGCCACAAGAGAAGGGAGGATAAATCTACGCACCCTTTCATCAAAAGCGCTTTTTATGTATGCAGAAGGGGGGGTGAGTTAAATGAGAGTGAAGCAAAATAAAAAATAATTATGCTTCAGCGAAGCCAGCTGGGATTTGGCTTGTAAAAAAAGGGGGTGGGGGGTGAGATTTTTCTCTTTTGGTGTTTGTATTATGGGTATTGTTTGAATTTTTAAACGCAGAAGTCCAAGGAAGGAAATGAGGGCCATGCATTCAAACATTCACACATTTCTGGCAGCGTGAGCCGCGTTCAATGCGGTGGAGAGGGGTTGGAATCAGGCCAGGGAAACAGGGTGAATGTGTACAACACTCATGCATGCCATTTCTCAGTGACCATAATTAAACATCTGGGGAGATAGCCGGAGCGCACTGCACTTGTCCGATGGGAGGGAACCACAGCGCCAAAAACCCGATGTTAGAGGGTAGATGAGACCGCACATGCTCAAAAACAAAACGCAGGACGTCTCTCCACTGGGATGTGACGCAACAGCTCACTGTACAGGTGAGCAGAACAAGCACAGGCCCATCTGGAGCCTCTTCACAAGCCCACAGAACACCTGCGCCCATCTGCACCTGACGGCACTCATGGTGATGTCAAACCACACCTCTACACCAAAATAAAATCTCTATTAGCATAAATAGTAAATAATAATACAAACATATTTAAAAACAAAACAGTCAGTTTAAGATTTTTAAATACATGATGAATTGATCATACTTCTGATGCCATATTGTCATTAAACCATAGTAATTAACAATGTTACACTACACTGGCAGTGTTTTTAATCAACGTTACAGAAAATATACACAGTCTTCTGAAAACTGCTGCTTTTGTTACTGTCCAGCCTGGAAGGCTGTGTAACTTAAAGTGGAATGCGCTATGAAAAGTTTTGTGGGCCATTAATCTGGGCTTATTACGTCACAAAAAAGCAACTGCAGATGGGTCTTCACAAAGTGGGGGGTTTGGATCACAGGGGCTGGGGAGCCTCAGACCTGATGTGACCATGGAAGCCTGACAGCATGGACACATGAAGGGCTGACAGGAGCGTGTGACGCAGGGAAATGTCAGCACAGATGGTGACATTTCCTGTGCGCCAGCTCTGGACATTACATACGTGACGCCGTGCCAGACTCGATTTCGTTCATTCTGTCTTTTTCGTTAAGGTGTGATCTGTATGGCAAAACAAACCGCATAGGTGAATGCCAGTTCACTGGCAAAAGACAATAATAACAAACAAATAATATTAAGTGGTATGAGAAACAGGTGCTGGTATGAAACGGCTTGTCTGAAGCAACGAATGGCCCAAGTGTTGTTGCTACACACATTTAAAGTTGTTTGTGGGTGAATGTTAGTGTATGCGTCTGCGTGACAGTGCTGTAATGTGTGCGAGTGTGTGACAGTGTGTGAACGTTACAGCGTGCGTCTGTGTCAGCGCACTGTTAAGTGTACGAGTGTGTGAGAGTGCGCGAATGTTACTGCACAAGTGTACAAGCACACTGTTGCGTGGGTGCATGGGAGCGCGCGAGTGTGTGAATGTTACTGCACGCATGTGTGTGTGACTGTATGTGCGTGCTGCTCAGACTCCTTTCTCCCTCTCCTCTGCATGTTCTTTAGCTACGTGTTCTTACTACACCCCTGAGGAGCAGCGCAAACACATCTAGCACGGGAACGGTCTTACCAGCTGGGCTGTCAATTATTTAATATTTGTCAACACAGCTATTTTTGGCAGCTTTCTCTGGTCTCCAGCACACACGCCTTTCCAAAGCAGCTTTTGTCACACGCTTGTTTTGTTTTGTATTTTTACTGCACTAGATGAAGTAACAGTGAGCAGTGGCTTCCACTGTCTGACTCCTGTTAATATTTTTGTTTTGGTCTCCTTGACACATCTGAGGAGCTGACAGCCCATCCTGTCAGAAAACAGCATGAATGGGAGGGGAAAAATGGGGGGCACCTTCGGGTCTCAGGCAGGTGTCCCGATAATGAAAAAGGTGTGATGAAAGTTGCTCTCCAGAGAAGTGAAGCAAGACCGCGCTCACCTGCGGCCCACCTGTGGGTTTAGTGTCACACAAGGCCTACCCTCGCTCTCTAATCTGAGCTGTCTGGATGTCTGTCTGCCCCCTGCCTCACATTCCACCCACATCACGGCAGAGCATACGGGACCCCAACAGCTGCGTAAACGTGTCTCTCCTTCCTGATTTCAGTTCTGTTCATGTACAACTTTGCATTCAGTGTGAAAAGGTAACACTAGGGTGAAGAACACTGAAGAATACATGCGTCAGTCTTGGAATGCACCTTGCTGTTTTACCTTGGAGAAATGCTCTGCACCTGAAGTATTTCAGCAGAATTCCCAAATGGATATCTTTTGGCCTGCTCCCTAGTCCCTGCCTGTTTTTACCCACATCATTTAGGCCCCCGGGGGCGGCCGCCGGGCGGCGGGGGGGGGGCGGGGGGGGGGGGGGGGGGGGGGGGGGGGGGGGGGGGGGGGGGGGGGGGGGGGGGGG
>JABJVR010000035.1:6135397-6242995 GCA_025773905.1 Chitala chitala
TCAGCAGAAGTCCCAAATGGATATCTTTTGGCCTGCTCCCTCGTCCCTGCCTGTTTTTACCCACATCATTTAGCCCCCATCACCCCCCCCCCTCCCCCATATACAACCCCCCCTTTCTAACAGCTACACGCAGGTGGGACATGTAACAGATAACAGTTCAGCTCTGGGCCCACAGCACGACACTTTCACCTAGAAAAAAATGCCATGAATGTCTGACCTGACAACAAACAGACACACGTGGATATTTTTCAAAAATAATAATCACATACACACATACATACACACACACAAACACACTCACACGTGACAGCGCAGGGACTCACACACAGTTAGCACTGTAAATGACACAGCACACCAGTCACCAAACTGTACATTTAACGCCTCAGAATCACTCCCACCGCAGACATAGCGGCCGACACTCCAACCATTAAGATATGAGTTCCACAGCTGAGTCATCCATCCTAGAATAAATGCCTTTGTCACACTGATTGAGGAGACAGAAGTTCTGAGCAGGCTAAAGACATTCCATGGATGAGTTAAAGGCTGACATTCTGACATAATGCCTATCGCTCACATTTGTATCCAAGTTATATCAAGCGTTTGAGAAAAATAACAAGCTAAGAGTAGGTGGAGATATCATGTCACAACATCTAGACGAGGTCAGTAAAATTATAAGAAAACCTCTTCAACAAACAACAAACTATCTTGCTGATGGAGTTCAGCACACACTACAGAATCACAGCCACATTTTGATGTGCACTGAATGACTGGAAGAGCTGTAACCCCCCCAATTGTCTCCAGATTTTCCACTGCATTCTGGGAAAGCTTTGTCCATACATTGCTGCAGTGCCACTCAGCTCCAAATGGCTGACAGTTTGTTTCACCTCAGACAAGCTCCCCAAAGGCGTGAATAAGGCTACTGTAGCACTGAATTCTGCCAAAAACACAGATGATGGCAACACAGCAGCTTGTACACTGCACCCTCATGGGAGTTTATACCCAAAAAAACAGGACACGCTTTCAACTTCATTATATTAAGGGCAAACATGATCAAAACTTATAGTTTGTCTGGAGACCCACGCAGAGAAACAAAACCAATATCTTCTCAAATAATTCAAACCTGACAGGCTTTTGTAACCCAGCAATAACAGTAGTAACATGCTGTAATGCTTTCCGTGAGAGCGTGGCAGTGTATGACTGCGCTCGCGTGTGCAGCTTTGTTCCATGCTGAGAGCCACGGCACGCCGGCTGCACTGGAGCATCTGCGTGTGGGTGGCATCTCAATCCGTGTGCTTGTGCTTGTGTGTGACTGTGTATGTTCCTGCACATGCATGAACTCTGCACCTTCCAAAACCGGACAGGATCAACGGCAACAGGGGGATAAAGAAACCGAGCGCGCAGTGTAATGGCAGCAGACTAAAATCCCGAAAAGTGCATTGCTGTTGGACCCTTTGGAAGGCAAATCATTATTCTCTGAACTGACTATGCTTCAATAAAACCGTGGAACCATATGAATGGAGTGTAACTGACGTGTGATGCCGTTGAGCAAGAAAACAAAACAAAAACTGAATTTTAAGCAAGACGAACCAGAAGCCTGGACAAAAGCAAAGCAAGACAAGGGACCTTTGACCTGTTCTCTTCTGACAAAACTTCCTTTCCTACTCTGCTTTGCAAACTGATATTGCAACCAACATGGGGCTCTTCAAGTTGTACCTTGAAATCACATCTGTCGTCCATTCAACAAGAAATTTATGCCTCTCGGGTTACTGTTTTTGTGTCCGGCGCAGCCAGTGTCCAATCTGTGCGTCTCCAGTCCACAGTACTGCTAATACATATTCGCCGTGCAGCCCTGCAGGACACTCAATGCCCTTAAGGTAAACAAAAAAATAATTCCAGAAATGCAAAAGGAGTGAGGGCAATGTTGTTTTACGGTTGTCACTCAGTGGCACAGTTGGACCATCCCGCTCCACTTCTGCTCCGTGTCCACTTCCCCATTGTTCTCACAGTTAAACTCTCGTCCACCAAATTATTCAAGAGCAGCCACCTCTTTCCCTCGAACCTATCACTGACCCACAGGCAGCATCTCTGTGTCTTCATCTCGGGTCAGTATACGTTACTACAGCTGCTCTGTTCGCTTCATTATTGTCAGGGTACAATGGTGGCAACTGTAATGGGGTAATTGTAGATACTATCAGGAAAATTATCGTAGACTCTCTTCTATACGCATGGCTCCACAGTGGATACCGTTTTCCTTCCTTTAATCTCTAATCTTGGATAACATGGAGCTGTCAAAAACTAGTGTGTAATTGTTAAAATGCTGTGTGCCAATGTGTCTGACTCACATCTCCCGGGTGAAAACAAACATAGTGGGGGCTGAAGGCTGGCTCAGGGTCTGAATCCAGCACCAGCTGTTTACATGGAGTCAGCACCACCGCCCTCCATCCCTCCAGCCTGTTTGTACAGATTTACATCTACATACTTGTGTCTGCTCCCACAATCCGAACACATGTTGACATTTAAAGCAGAGTGTAGATGACGCTGTGAGTTTATGTGGCCTAGTGGCTCAGTGGGTAGAACTTCAGGCTGGGATTCAGAAGTTTCCCAGTTCAAATCCCAGCCCAGCCACCAGGTGTGTCCTTGAGCAAGACACACAGCACTAGCTCATTGTAACATACATATGAAATGTTGTAAGTTGCTTTGGATAAAAAGGCATCTGCTAAATGAATAAATGTAAATGTACCCCAAGGCAGACTGGCACCCTCTCCTAGGTGTGCCCTACCCAGTGCTACGGTCTAACTCTGCTCTGAGCAAACAGATACAGGACATGTTCAGGTGAGTGAACTGTGCACCTGCCACAGACTGAGTGTTTAATTATTAAAGGTAAATAGCAAAACGTTTTTCCAAGCAGGTCGTAATGTTTCATCATTAGCAGTTCTCAGCGGGCTGCAACAGTCACAGGTAAGCAGCACAAAGAGCTTCTCGGTTCGCTCCAGGGCACAGCTGCAGCCACCTGCGAGTCAGTCCCACCGTGTCACGTGCAATGCAGCGCCGGGTGCAACTTGTCCAGCATCCTGAGAACCACGGTGTGAAACATACTTTTGACTGTACTCCTTTCTGAACTCCGTCCATAATGTTGAGAGCTCAGACTGCACAATCCAAACTATGTTACAGCACACACACATTAATATATGATCAAAAAAACCCTTCACAAACTAAATAACATAAATTTGTGTAATCCAAATTTAATTAGGTTAACAAGAATATCTAAGACTCAGAAATTGTTATGGTTTCATTTCTGGTAATAAAACACCCCCTTTATCATTTGTTTGACTGGAAAATATAATTTGTAGTGAAATTAAGATTAATATTTTATTTTCCACAGTATTTGTAGAAAAGCCAATAACATTTATGTATGTAACAATTGCCTAAATAGTATGAGAGTCAATGTTAGTCATTTTATGCAGCAAGAATAAAAAGAAAACCCTTAAAATTTACCATTACAGTTATTTGGTAGTTAACACAAGTTTAGTTCCACAAAATTGAAGGGACCCATGACAGTTTTCAGTATGGCACATGCTGAATTACTCTTTGTTAAATCAACAGCTCAACAATGCAGAATTATGTCAAAAGCTGACATGGAACAAAACATAGCATACTCAGGGATGCTCCAGGATGGAGACAGACAAGACCCGCAGCAAATATTGCACAGCTGAGTGCATCACACAGGCATATGTTTGGCTGCAAAATGCATGCGGTTTATAGTGTTACGTAGCCATCTGAAGAAAAAGGCTGCCACAGAAACAGGTTTCTAACAACCTTCTGCAGATCCTTGACACATCCGGGAGTTTGTTAAACCTCACATGCCAATGGACAAGCATAGAAAGTCACACTGTTGACAAACAGGCCACAGTGGCATTTATGTGCTGCTTTGCCATTTTGAATATTTTTACTGATATAAACTATATTTGATGTTACATATGTCCTCCTGATAGGGGAAGCCACTTACAGTACAATCATTACAGCATAACATGTCAAAAATACTTTCTATCCAGAGCCAGAAAGAAGGACTGATTAATTTTCAGGAGTGTAACTCAACAGCAGCTCGAATGTCTCCAGCCTAACGCCATTTCAGACGTGATGCTCTCCATAAATACCCAACACCTACAGGCGGAGTTCTGCCGTCTTGTAAAATCACTTCTGTATCTGAAATAGAACATCCTACGTGGTGTTTCTTTGGATTTAAATGACTTTTCAGCTTCACAGCCAGGTGGTCAAACCATTGAGACTGACTGAACCGATTCGTACTAAAATCTCTTATGGACAACAATAATGTAAATTGTCAAAAGAAAAGACAAAAAGTCTTTTTTGTATGATAGGAACTCAGAGGGAAAAACATCATTGTATTTTATTGTAATACTTTTTGAAAGACTGTTGTGTGAGAAATGTGAGAAAATATTTCCCTTGTGGTAATGATTCTCTCTCCAGCAGTGGCTATGCTGAAGATGACTAATAAAGACAACAGTATTCTAACACTTTATAAAAATAGTCCTGCCGATTTCCTGTTTTTAGTTTGTCCACACCATTGTTTTCACCCAAAGTAGCAACAAATTTTAGTTTTTCAAGCCTAATTGGTTACTTAAACCGCTCCGGGTATTAGGTTGCTCTAATGACATATTTGACCAAGGCTCTTAATTAATCTTTTTAAAATTAATTATGCTTCATTACGCTGAAGATTTACATCTGACTAATGTACGACATAGTTAATTAGCAAATAAAGTGTAATTATTGCTCTAATTAATTAATCATTTTTACCAAGTGACTAGCAGTTCACTTAAATTGATCTGTTTCAGTGGCACTGCTAAGTCAGCTCATTTTCTCGTAATGAAGTTGCGGCTAACAGGAGAGATAAAGAGGTGGTCTTCGAAGGTTTAGGAACAGCACAAGTCGGAGGCTGAAAACAGACGGTTTAGTTCTCGGCTGAATCATTTCATCACATGAGTGCGGTCACTCAGCAGCATACCCGGTTAAACTTCGTTTTATATATTTATATTCGACGTTTCAAAAATGTATATTATAAGTAGTAGTAATAATAATAATAATAATAATAATAGAAAGTACAGGAAGAAAAAAGAATGTATATAATTGTCTTGCTTGTAAAATTTCTGGAACACTGCCAGCAAGCTGCAATAAATGTGAATAAGAATATAATTTTCAATGTCACCGAAAACTCAACTGCCATCAAAGTGTGCGTTGCGAGAAAATAAATAAATAACTGGACTGCTGACCAACCGAAAACGTACAACTTAAATTACATGCGGCCAAAGGGAGTTATAATTATAGTACAGTCTAAAATATGACTGACCTGTACCTATAAGTCAACACAACAACGTGATATAATGCCATTATATGGAAACCAATTTAGGCTAATAACTAATGGAAACTACGTTAAAAGCGCTGAAATATTAAATTTAATGGAATTGTGGTTTAAAACGTGGAAAGCGCTTGGAAGTCAAACACAAACATACCGTCTTAAAAATCGAAGAAATGATCAAAAATGTTGTCACCGCTGTTTAAAATAATAACAAGGTTTGATCCACACACATAAACCGGAGGCAGTAAAACATCGTCTGCATCAGTGGCATGTAAATACGTAAAGTCCTTGCTATTGACAACGAAGATGTGATTTACCTGCATGTTGTACAGCGTGAGACCCTTTGGATTGATGCGCGGCTCACTTCTTACCCTCCTGCGCCGACCCTCCTCCTGACTGCTGGAACGCGATTAAATGGCCCGGCTTTTTCCTTACCTCTCTCTAGGAGGAAAGAGGGAGGAGGAGGAGGGAATTCCCTCCCTCGCAGTCTGTTTTTATTTCTGCGATGAATGTACGCTACTTCGGACCATGAAATAACACAAGTAATAATTAACACACTGGCTCAATTTTTTAAATCATGTGAACACTGAATTCAGTTTCTTCTCCAGAATACAAAAAAAGAAAGTCTTAGCACATTACAGTCGTAAAACGTCGGAACTGATACCTGTGTGATTGGATAATGCATTAATAGTCTACAGTTGGTTTTGAATGCCGTTAATTTAATTGTAGACTACATTTTTTATTCAAAATTGACTAATATCTGAAGCTGACGATAAATGCGAGGCTAAATTGTCGAAATTTAATTTTACACCTGTTCAAAATCATCTAGGCAGACTTAAATCAGTTTTGGTGACCTTGACTTATATCGGTCAAGCAAAGAGAATTTAAAAAAGGTGCCGAAATCAGTAATACGTGCATCTAGTGTGAAAGTTAAGACGTTTAAAATGCATTAGTACGATATTCCAAGCCTGTCTGATTTGATTTTCTTATAAGGAAAATGAGTATGAACTGTAAGTTAATTAGGATGCGTTCAAAGTCGGTTCAGTACAATCGTGTAGCTGAATGGTGTTGTCAAGTGAGAAGTCACGGATACTGCATCTTATTTCCAGATGTGGTCGCCCATGTCAGGTGCTCAAGTCATCGCTGAGTGATGGCAGGTAGTCCAGAAAACGTCGAGAGAAAATGTATTTTATAGAGATTAATGAAGAAACACTGAAATCATGTCAACATGGTACCATCGATCGATACAATTTCAGTATAATGTGACAAGTGTACGAGCAAATTATATAATAAAAAACCAGTGTTATTAGATGTCGAGACTGTATAATGCCTAATATTTTTGTTATGAAAGCGTATAAAATAGACAGTATTTGCCATAATACTGCTCTTATCCTTGCACAGCGTCATGTAGTCCACAGGTCTTGTATTGTCGTACGACTGTGAAGCTGGTAATTATCTTCACTTTGGGAATTATTGCGTTCAAGTTAACATGTTCTATGGATCAGGCATTGAAACTAGTGTTAGATTTTACTTAGCTTGACGTTTTATTCAGCACTGCCACAGCGATATTCATATTTGGTAATCAATTAAGTGAGATTATGGTGATAATGATGTTTGGACTAGGTCATATGTTTTCCCTTAGTAGATTGAGGATAAACCGATCAAAATTTGAATCTGTTTATATCCATTAGTCCGATCGACTTTATGCAAAGTGACTACGGCAAATCACTTACCATTTTCGGAGGCACGGTGGGTAATACAGTTTCCTCACACCGCCAGGCATGAGGGTTTGAAACAGGCTTTTGTCACTGTGCAGGTGCACCATAGTGCGATGGAAACGTATTATAATTCTAAAGGTCCATGACTGACAGGGACTCTGAAATATTAGAACACAGTATGACATCTTTAAACAATGTAATGTAACGAACAGAAGGAACAGATTTAGAACCTCATCTAACATAATGTCTTTCATACTGCCAGAAATCTTTAGAGGCAGCCCTGACTGTGTGTTTGTGTGGGGAGCGCACTTGTTCTGCTTATGCATGCGTGGGTTTTCTCTGGGTTCTACAGTTTCCTTAAACAGTCCAAAGGCACTCAGATTGTCCAGCCTAAATTTCACTTTGTGTGTGTGTGTGCCCGCCCTATAATGAGCTAGCAGGGCTGTCACTACAGATTTTGGGGCCCTCTCAGTCCCTGGCCATTGGAATTGTCTTAGGTTTCAGCCTGTCTATGGCACACATACACATGCGAGTTAGTGTCCTGTCCAGGGCGTATCCTGCTCTGTACTCTAGGCTACCTGGGATAGGCTCCAGGCCACCCATGACCCTACCCAGGACAAGAGTCTGTGTTTCATCATGACTAAGTTTCCTCAAGCTTCAAATATGTCTCCATTCTTGACCAATTTTAACTTGACCAGTGAGCATGAAGTCACTTTCCATACAGCATCATTTGAGATGTTTGCCTAAATGGTGTTTCCTTGTTGTGCAAAACAGTCATTAGGTTTACTGCCCTGTAGTGAAACTGGAAGGTAGGAGGAAGGGTCTCTTTCTTTCTGGCTCAGACAACCAGAATCTTCTGTAATCTTTTGAAAGCGGGTACTCACCCACTCGTGGCCTTTGCATTCACAGTCTCAAATGCAACACAATTTTGAGAATGAATTTTACAAAATTACACTATAAACATACAGACATGAATGAGCAAATGAAGTGATATAAAAAAATTGCAAATAAATGTAATTGCTTCTAAAACCATTTATTGTTACTAAAGAATAATCTCATCAGTCCTGCTGTTGAATTAATGCAGAATTGTAGAGCAATTAAACAGAAACATATATTACAATAATCACTGCAATAAAGACTGACCTGGAATCTCTGTCATCCTACAACATGGAGACCTAACGGGCACATGTGGGTGTAACAACGAACCGACCAAACTGCAGTTTTTTTCATCTGGACCTTTTCTCAATAGGAATGTTTGAAAACAATGGGTTTGTTAATATGTGTTTCTTCTGTCTGTAAGAAACAATATGGCTAATTTTAGACGCACCATAAACTGCCCCTTTGGTAACGCAAGAATACGTGTCCATTAACTTGTCTTTAAGACATAATATTTCTCTTTACACATGACTTACACCTCGGTATAAAATCAGCAAGAAAGGTCCACTGCTAATTTTTTAACTCAAAAAATTTTTGTCATCAAATTAAACTAGTTTTTCTTCATGCGTTTGAAAACAGTTTGGCAGCACAAGGTATCTTGTTCCAAATGTGTGGATTATGATAAGGCCTGCAGTATTTAATAAGATAAAAAAAAATCATTTCATTAGAGGCCAGTACTAATACAGTATTATCCTTATCATTTTTAAGAGACACCCCTAATTTCTTTAATACCGTAAGTGAAATATAGCACATTATACAGACAGCTGACTGGAGATCCTGTGTATCCCCGGCTTGTTTGATGCTGTGTTCTAACACAGCTGTCTAAACCATGCTAACCCTTGACTGTTTTCAGAAAATGCTTTCTGAGAAATTATGCATTAAGGATCAGACATAACTAAGGAATTGTCAGTAGCTTATTGTGGGGTGTGTGTGTGTGTGTGGGGGGGGTGTAGTCATGGAAACTGTTGCTAAGTAGAGGCAGCAGGGATGCTTTGGAAGGATTGCGATGGAGATGAAAAGTGGGAGCAAGAAACGAAGCGGAAGAGAAGGAAAGGGGGAAAGTGTAGACAGAAAAGAGCAGCAGAGGAGAGTGAGAGTGGAGGAAGACAGGAGAGGGAAGCGAGCAGCTGCAGGAGTGAGCAGAGATTAAATATGAAAGGAGGTCTGTGTGGAAGCAGCTGGGCTTCTCCATGCAGCTCCGCTGCCTCGCCTGAGCCGTGCATATTAGGCAGGAGAGACAGAGAGAAACAGAGGGAACAATTTAGGCAGCAGACGTGTCGCTCAGCGCATATAAACCCCATTCGTCATTGTTCCACAAGGAGAAATCGACTGTGTTGACGTGACCCACAATCGATGCACAGACTGGAAATATAAATAAATAAATGTCACCGATTCCCACCTATCACTTGTAAAACTAAAATGCAAATCTGTCATGTCATTTGTGAAACTACACTTCTAGATTAGGGAGCTGCGTGACCTGATTACGCATTGTATCCAGTGTGTTTGTTTATGCTGTAACCATAAGAATGGCAGTCCTCACGTTTGTGTGACCGTTAATGCCGTTGGGCTATCACAGCTGGTTGGTCTGTCTCACCCACGCAGAACATGTGGCTATTTTTATCCCACCTATCTTCAGCTAGAGGATGCGTTTGAAGCCCCTGGAGAAGAAGAATCCCACAATGCTTTATTGAATGTGTGTGTGCGTTTGTGTGAGTCTGTGTGTGTAAACCTCCATATGCTAACAAATGTAATATATAACACATATGATAATGAGCTCTGTTACATGCAACATTCAGTAACATCCTGTAATATTTTTCCTTAAAGTTTTTGATCTTATTCATTTATCTCTTCCATCTATTATGCAATATCTTGCTGGAAAGTCCATCTTATATATTCAGCTATTCAGATCTATAAATGTATTTGCTCAAAATGTTAGTACCTATAAGGGAGAACAAAAATTGCAGGATGAAAATGGTAAGTCAGGATACAGAGTGTAAAAAAATTATAATAATTAAATAAATCTGTAGAGAAGATAGTTGTTTAAAGTTAATTGCAACAAAAACAGGTGCTGTCTTAAAGATTATCACATGGAGCACTGTGGAGATTGTACAGAAAACAGACCCGAAAGTGAGACCCAGAAATGTGCTTCACCAAATGTGTCCTTGACTTGTAAAGTCTCAGCGACAGCAGGACTGTTTCATTAGCAAAAGCTTTAAACACAAAGTGGTCTGTAACAGGACACCAAACACAACAAGTGTACATTACGCTTGGCTGCATGGCGCATTTACTGGGCCGTGACTCTGAGTCTATTCTGGATCACAGCTCTGCACATTTTCACTTAGGTCCTACTTCCTTTTGTTTGTCTTGTTTTCAACCTCTCCATTATTTGTTCTATAATAGTATTATATACAGTAATAGTAATAACTTTAATGATTGAGTTCATTAGTTTAACTTTTATCATTTTACCAAACAGTGCACTTGCACAGTTTATTCAAGTGAAGCAGTTCAGTGTTAGTGTTAACCCGGGGGCACAGGAGGCTGCCTCTTCCCCCATGTGTGCCGCCTCCCATGCCTTCTGGTCACTAGCTCGTGTCCTAAACCCCTAAGCTGTCTGCTGTCCTTCAAATTAGTGTGTTCCAACAATTCAAGCTGAGCTAGCTGAGGGCAGCCATCAGTGCATGTTCATTGTACATCCGTCACGTTCCTCTCTGCTGTTCTGGGAAAAAAACTGGTACTAAGCAGGAAATGTAAACAGAAAACCGCAGAGTGGTTGGGCTGGAAGTTTATATAGATGTTTAAATTAGATATATAACAGATTTTTTATAAATGAGGCTATTTGCCCAGTTCTTGTATTTATGAAACCCCACATACAAAAGATGAAAGCAATTAAGGACGCACACGCACACACACACACACGCACGCACACACACACACACACACACACACATACACACACACACACACACACAGAACAGGTTTCCAATTCTCCTTCTGGGCCTTTGGTGCAAACTCACTTAATGCCCACATCTGCAAAGAAGTATTTTACTTTTAAATGCCTTCCAATTATGGGAATCTTAATCTGTCATGGGTTAATTAAATATTGAAGCGACTAACGGGCTCTAAGGACATACCATCACGTTTCTTTATTAGCATTAATAGAGCTGACAGCTTAATTACATCTTCCATCTACATCTTCTCACACCACATTTCATCACTGTGCTATTTCGTTTAGGCGAGCCTTACGTAATTCAGAACTTTGACCATGTGCCTATGAAGTTAAAATTATAAAGTGTGCTTATTTTACAGGTGTAGGTAGAGTATTATTGACAATTTTGGTTCCAGCCTGACCATGAAATGCTACATGCTTTAAAGGTGACACATGCAGCGATGTGCAGCTCAAAAACTGAAGGTGTGTCCTCCTCTCAACAGCATAAAAAATATCTGCTTCTTCAGGTGAAGATACATTGACACATCGGCGGCTCAGCCGTCACTGCAGTCTGGCTCAGGGTCAAAGGGCAGTTAATATTATACAGAAAATATGCTGACATAAAGGTTCTGACTGAATGCTCCAATCAAAGTTAAAACACACCTGCTGGGGATCAGGTTGTTTTATGTTCTCTGCTTTACATACTTGTCCATATGTACTCATTATGTATGGCTGGCTCTGTTCTGGGAGTGATGCTGGACCCTCCAAATGTTTTGGCTAAAAGGATGTTGAGCACACCTGTTCAGCCAGATTGATCATCACCAAGTGCTCCACAGAACATTCTTTCTTCCAGTGGCTGTTAAACTTTACAGCTCCTCTCTCTACTGTAAGAAGGACTGATATTGAAACTGGACTATATCTGGACAATCACTTTTTCATATCACTGCTCATATACATACATTCATATATATATTTACTGCATTATTATTGCATTACTATATTGTATTGGTGTGGCTCTTCTCTTTCTTGTCAAGTGGAATGCAGCTGTAACAAGGCAAAACATTTCCCCCTGGGACTAATAAAGTTCTTTGGAAAATAAATAAAGTGTGATATATATATATCACACTTTATATATATATATATATATATATATATATATACACACACACACACAATTTATTATGAAGTAAACTTGGGATTTAAAAAACGTATTAAAATGTTACACCACTATGTACTCTTCCTTCAGCGTTTAGCAGTTGTCATATATATGGAAATGTTAAAGCTGGATTGTATTTGCATGCAATCAAATTTCCATCCACCCATTCTCCAACTGCTTATCCTTTTTGCAGGGTCACAGTTGGCCTGGAGCCCATCTCAGGCAGCCCAGGACACAAAGCATGGTGCGCCCTGAACATGGCAGCAATCCATCGCAGGAGACAGAAACACATTAAGGGTAATTTAGATTTCCCAATCCACATGACCACACTTGGCTTTGGAGAGTGGGAGGAAATCAGACAACCTTGAAGAACCCCACGCGTGCATGGAGAGAACATGCTAACTCTACACACAGCCTAGCTCAATACGTTGTAAATATTATACTGTAACACAATTACATCATAGAAATGTTATTTTTAAGATGTTTGCTGTCATTTGACCATTATGCATCTTACTTGAAAAAGGCCATTATTAACATGCACAACCAAATAAAAGTTTAAGTACAAATTTTGGAGACTGTCAAGTTTATATAATTTTCAAGTACAGAATTATACATCTACTCATATATGGCTACGTGTTTGGAGGCAAGAGAATGTAATGATGAAAAACTGGTTTTAAGTAGTTATACTCAACTGAGTCGCATCTCCCTTTTAAAGGAAAACAGACAAAAACTGCATACGATAAGCAGGCAGCTTTGACCTGCATTATACAGCAGTTATGCAACAGTGCGGGATTTATTAGATGAGGGGCCTGATACTTATATTAAAACTTTCCTAATCCACAGGGGTGTTTATATTCAGACACAACATTAAGACAACTGGTCACCTCATTATCTAGATAGTAGCGGCAAACAGAAACAAAACATGGTCGTTTAAGTTATCCATTTAAAGTTATATCCATTGCAATTATGGATTACCGTTCTGAAATTCTTACTGCTATACACTGCAATACAGTATATACTTTCAGATGGACAAAAGTTAATTTTCAGTAGTACGCATTTTACCCAGCAACTTTGCAACAAACTTCTGTGAGCCTGCAGTATAAATTTGAAAACATGAGACTTATCCTACACTGACCATCTGACCATGCCCTGCCCATCATCCTTTCAATGTCATATCACAAAATGCAGCTACCAACAACTTTTACAGGGATAAAGAAAATTTGTAGTCAACCTTTGTCTTGATTAAATGCATTGCAATGTCTTTCAGGCAAATTTAACTTTACTTCCACTTTTTAAGACAGCTGAGTTTAGCGCCACCAAGTGGACAAAGCTAAGTACTCACACACACAACCAAAGCAATTCACGTCATGCTCCACACTGATGTATATTTTAGAAGTGTATTTTAGGTACTAGTCATTTTACTGGAGCCAACTCAGCTATATTCCAAAATACTGCAAGACACCCCTGCAATTTTCCCACTAACTACATGAATAAAACAGAAACATCCACAAAAGCAGATTTCAAATGCACATTATTTCAGTCTGACAAAGACACAATGAGGAAAAAAAGTTCAACGTGGTTTATTACCTGCATTTGAATTGAAAAGGAATTTAAAATTGGTCAACAGTAATATTTATACAATATCTACAGAGAGGGGGGAAACAGACGAAAGAACACCGAAATGTTTATGGTATTGGCCTGCAGCATGACCTACACACACAGAACCCAACCTCAGACACAGATTAGCCAGGTATGCACCTGCTTATCTAATGTATACATGTTCACCTAAACCTGTTTTTGATGTGAACAAAGCACAGTAATGGGCCGACAGGGAGCTCTGTAACCTTCAGGAACTGGTTGTACTCAGTACTGCAATGCCAGTTAATTTCACCATGTGTGCTAGAAAATAAAGCAGTTATAGATATCAACACACTTATTCAGTCTCTGAAAATGCTTTTCATGAATCCGTACTTCTCCCAACAAGTCCAGGCTTTAGGAGGTCTCCTCATCAATCTTGGGTGCCAGGTAATATTTGATGTGTCCCATGTCTGCAATCTTGTATTCCACGACTGCAAATGCAAACGAATTTAAGCATCACACAGCAGACTGCATCACATGGGAGCACAACAGCTTTCATTTTTAGTAACGGTGATTCATATTTAAGCACGCATGTGCACTCAAAGCATACCCAGAAAGTCAAAAAGGACGGTGAAATAGGGCTCTAATCCCTTAAATTAAAGGCCTTACCCAGTGGAATATCTGCTGACATGCTGAGGACGACTGTCTTTGACAGCGGCGTGGCCTTTGTGAAGAAGTTCAAGTAGTTGAGTGCGAAAATTAGCTGAACGGGTTCATTCATCTCAATCGTTACCTAGATGGGTGATGACATAAAAGTCTTAGATGTGACTGTCCCCTACTCCCTTCCAATGGGTTCTGTGCTGACATGGCTTTCAAGCAATTCAATGTAGCATAAATGAGTTAATAATCTCCATGACCCAGAATATGTCATGCTACAATACAAACGCTTAACATCTCTGACCTTCTGCATGATGATTATTAACGCCTGGCAACACAGCCCCGCTTGTTGCTACGGTGACTCACCGCTTCTTCCTCCTTGTCCACATTGCTGGTCTGGGACAGCTTGATGTTGCCTGTGCCCAGTTCCCCGGATGCCGAGAACTTGACCCCATCTTTGGCACATGAGATCATGACAGCATCACCGATCTGGGACAGGTCCCGACAAATCCGGGCGAACTCTCCTGATGGCATCCTGACTACGCAACTGTACTCCTGCTCCTACAAAGGAAAGAAGGGAGGTTATTGGTTTGCGGCACAAGTTCAAGAGTGACAAAAGAACCCACGCACCAGCCTGTGCCCATGGGTACTAAATTTATCACTTACTGGGATACCGAGCTGCTCCACATCGAGGTCCATCAATTTCATCTCATAGTCAGACACTTTCTCCTGGTCTGAAAGCACAGTGATGACATGGTAAACACTTGCATTTGGGGCCATATTTTTCACACTGGATTTAATTAGGTACACCCTTTATCTGAAGGCTGAATACACAGAGACACTTACTTAATGTTTCAAAAATAAGGGCCAAGGTGTCTGCATTGTCCTCTGCTCTTAGCGTGATGATATCTTCGTTTCCAGCACATTTCAGAATTTTTGACATGCTGCAAAATTAAGATCCATTAACACAAACTTTTTAAACAGAAACCAGTCTATTATAGCTTTACTGTAAATACGTTAAACTGTTCACAGTATCCTAAAATTAATTTTATACCACTACATTATAGCCACAAAACATTTTATTTTAGTAGAATTTCCTTATAAATGCATTATAAACTCCCGCCAAATGACATCCAATCAATGAAACTGGCGCCGAATTTACGTCACATCCCAGATTTTAAAAAGCGCCTTTTCTTCTCTACGATTCAGAAGGTGCTTAAATCTAACCAGACTTGGTACCTACCGGCAACTAAATTATAAGTACTGTAAACTGTGGCGATCCCAACCGCAATGTTGTACCATCTACTTCATTATTAGTAAAAAAATCATACAACAAAATACGCAGTAAACGAAGTATAATTCCTAATACCTAATTTTACGAAACTTTACGGCCACAATATGGCTAAGATGCTATCGTTAATAATCTTCGGCTATCTTAATGAAAGATTTCGATCAACTTATAAATTTCGAATTCAATGTGAAATGAACTGCTGAGCTGCGGAATCTTTCATCCCTTACCTACTCAAATTCACCCCCATAGCGAGATTGCGATCACACCGGTAAGAGTCGAAACCGTCGCTGCGGAGAGTGAGCTGAACTAGGGATACATGCGAAGAGTCCATGCTTTGGAGCGAAATGCCCGAAGAACTCACGTCCCAACATCCCTCAGTAATTAGATCTTTTAACGCTTCAAGAACTTTCTTCAAGATTGAACCCTGAACCAGTCTAGCCTCAAACATTATTACACAAGTTGACAGTAGAAATAGATGAATATAGAAAAGATAACTTCTAAAGATATGTTTTAAATTAAACAATACAGTACAAAAGCACCCCACGAATAAATTCTGATAAGAAACAACTACAACTCTCCTGTCAGTGAACAGGATGATGACAAAATGTTTCTTCGCGCGCTCTACTGTAGGTTTAATGTGCCGGCATTCCTACTACGTCATTTCCGAGTACAGTCTCCGCCCATTTATCAACTGAACTTCCGGAATGTACAGACAACATCGAAATGACATACAGTGGAACATCAGAACTTGAACTTAATTCAATTCAGAAGGGCGTTCGCTTTCTAGATCTAGTTTTCCCACAGGTAACAATGTAACTTGAATGAATCCATTCCAGGCCCCCAAATGATTGATGACATACTATAATTAAAAGGAGTTTTCAACCTGTGATCTTTGTTTTGTAATAGAGTTAACTCCTTTAGCAACATCAGCTGCTTTGAATATCTCTTTATTCTTCAGTGTAGTGCAAATCGTAGAATTAGGCATTCCATACTGTGCAGCCAGCTCAACCGCGCGAACACTTCTGTCGTATTTTTCAATTACTTTCTTTTAAACCTCTATCATGGCTCTCACAATTTTCATTTTTTGGGCGATTGCTTTCACCCATGATGGTCTAAAAACACGAAACACGTGAAAATCAACAGCACAATTCAGTGAGATGCTCTCCTCGAGTTTTCAGACAATACAGAGTCATGCGCATCCTTTGATTTACGGGGAAGAAAGACGCCTCACATGTCCGACAGATTTTAGTCTGAAAGGTGCCTCGGTTCGAGTTCCGAAATTTCGGTCCGAGTTCCGAAACATTAGTTTCCTCGAACAACTTGTTCGAGTTCCGAATTGTTTGCGTTTCCAGTGTGCTTGTTCAGTTGTTAATAATGGACAAAGATGTGGAACAAATCAATTGAGGCAACGACTGCATTGCTGAGCCCCCTCGATGCGAAGTGAATGTCGTTTGCCTAGTCGGAGCAGTAATGATTTTTCAGTTTGAAATCAGGTAGTGTTATATAGTTTTTGCTCTAAATAGAATTTTAAGACATTACAATTGTACACATTGATAATAGTTACAATAAGTTATTTTACATGGATGTAATTTTCGTAGATTTCCAAAAGTTGTCATTACAAAACACCCATAAGAAAATATTCTTTCTTCCTTTAATTCCCGTAAAAAGCTTTGTTTCTTTGAATACAATGCAAGACAAGAATTTCAATCCCACTGCATAAAAAAATGGGGGGGGGGGGGGTCAGCTAATTACAATACATTTAGAGGTTTCATTCAGGGAACAAGTTTCATAATTGTTATACGGGGTTGTATAGTTAACTGTTGAGTGAGTTTAGAAGGTTTCAGAGGTCAGGCAGGATGTATCGTGTTGCCATGGCGAGTATGGGGGCACCAGTAGGTACTCCCGGGAATGGTCCTGAGGATCCAGCAATGTCAATATGGGAGTACGGCAGGGGTCTATCAGAGTCCACACCATGCTGAGAGAAAAAATAAATAAATTTATACATCACTCAGAACACCATTCGTTATTATTAAGAAGTGCTGAGGAGGCAACAGCAACTGAAGCACAAGTTAACCTTATCGAGGCCAGACGCCATGATGAGGAACGCTGCTGGGGTCTGGTGGCCACGGGGGGTGGCGCTGGATGGCAGGTTGTTGGACTGCAGGATGTCCTCGTATTCAGATTTGCCACAGTGAAACTCATAGTCCTCTCGACGAATGTTGGAGATCTCAAAGACATCGCCCAGAGCCTCCCCAGCTGTCAGAAACACAGGCAGAATTAACCCATGTACACAGTGCCCAAACTGATTCATCCTCACCTGCCACTGGCTGGATTCAAGAGGACACCCTACAATTACTGAGAAAGCATGTCGAATAAAAGTTGAGACATTTTCAAATTTGCCTCACCTTTCTGCCAGTCCATGGCATTGCCTGCTCGGTGTGCAGGTCCGTTGTCCATTATGATCTACAATAGATATACAAATTCACACAGAAAAAATAAACACAAAGGCTCAAGACAGTGGGCACACAAATTCTGCACTGACACACTAAAATCCTTTTTTAGCACTACAGACAATATACATAGTACTCCAAAGTCAGTGCGCAGCATCACTTACGGAGTAGTTGGGACCCATGGCTCTTATGGCATGTCCAGTAAGAGTCGCGATGGTAAACAGCTCTGGGTTAACCTCACTGACTGCCTGTAAACACCACAATTAGCACTATTGTGTGGCTAGGTTTTTATTGAGTTCACACAACAACCAAGAATAGCTTTAATGCAATTAAACAGCTGAAAAGCTACATGTTGGAAATAGATGGCAAGATGCGGACGAACCTTCTCCTTCATCTCACAGAGCAAATCAACCATCACCATGCGACCCTCTGCATCAGTGTTGCCCACTCGCACCCGGCGCCCTGCTCTTGTAACAATCAGCTCATCGGAGACATAGCAGTCTGAAGGGTTGGGTGGAACAGAAAACAAGGGTGAAATTTACCAAATCACCAAACTTAAAATCCCACACTGATTCTCCTTGTTCAGAAGTTACTTGTGTGAATACCAAGAAGTCATTACAACCTTCTGCAGGTACTTTTCTTACAATTATTCAAACAACTTCAAGCTCCACTGACCTGATCCCACACTGTTACGAACCATTGCCATGGCACCAATGGCTTTGAGGTGTTTTGGCTTCAGCTGGCTTAGTACCTTAGAAGCAAGGATACAGAAGCTTCACATACACATCCAACCGGGTTTAGAATCATTACGTGCGCTACGCAAAGAGCTCCAACACTGAACATCATACAGCTATGTGAGCATGAGCCAGCGACCATCAATCAAAACTTATTCTACTGTAATTAATTCTGTTTTCTATATAGTAGAAAGATGTGGAACAGTGAAGTATTACTACCTGAAAGAAGCCAGCCACTGCAGCGGCCCCACACTTATCTCTGTGCATCCCAGCCATGATGCCTCCAGCCTTGATGTCTGCTCCACCCGTATCGTAGGTGATACCCTAAGTGACCAGAGTGGAGGACACATGGTATTTAGCTACACGATTTATACTTTACATACTGTTAATGTAGACATTGCACTAGTACATAATTTTATTGCAGGAACAAAGGCTACACAAAACTTGAGGGAAACCAACATGCGTTTTCTTAAAAGGAGATATTCATTGGTGGACTTTACCCCTGCTGGGGGCAGGTCACGTTAGATCTTTGTCATCTATCTCTGCTAGCTTTAGCACATTCTCACTAAAGGCTTTGATGTGTACTGTAATTCCTAGAAGTCAGTCATTACACAAAAATGGATAGCGACTTTTGTATGTGTGAGATACGTTAAGAATGATAAACGTATGTTCAGACAACACCAGAAGCCTATAAAACAGCATGCCTTTCATTTGTGCACAAAATAAAGTTTTCCTGGAAAGTCGGGGTCTACCCAGTTTTTTCGTAGTTCAGGCTGCAATACCACTCCAGCAGCATTTTTGCTCCTTTACACATTTACTGTGGCATAAGCGTCGGTACGTAGAATTGCGGCTCAGATTGCACAGAAATAACCTTGTGGGCACTAATTCAGACTCAGCAGTTTACCTTTGAGCCAGTGCTTGAATCGCTCTAGTAACACAGGCCTCCAGCCTTTCAAGTGGTTGAAATTTTATGTTCACTTTTATCAAGTGCATGAGGTAAGCACTGAAACTTGAGGGTTACAAAAGAAGCCCCCTGACCTTTCCCACCACCAGAAGTGTGCGCTCAATGGGTCCCTCTCCACAGTATTGGAGCTTGATCACTCTGCCTTGGTGGCGAGGCACAGCTATGGAAAAAGTCCAAAATTTTAGTCAGGTCAGCAGCTTCTTTGCAACTTTCACCTTTGCTTTTTATCCTAGGTATGCAGAAGATTATGCAATCACATCTGGTGCATTATAGAAGTGTACCAAAGGTTACCTACCATTGGCGCAGCGGTTAACGGCAGCTAAACAAGGGTACTCCTTCTCTAAAACGGGCAAATCGTTCACTACACTGACCTGTGAAATACACAAATATACAAGTCAGTAGAAGCCAGAGATATCCTGTTACTAACTGTTAAACCAGTCATCTTCCTTACCTGCACAGGGCTGTCTTTGAAGACAGACTGAACATACTCAGCTACCAGAGGTGCAGCCATGCGCTCCGGATCAGATCCACCAATGTCCCGGCACACCAGCCTGGGGAAAAAAAAAAAAAAAAAAAGTAATAATAATAATAATAATAATAAATAAATAATAAAAGTAATTTTGGATCACTTTGTATTTATTCCATCAAACAGCACAGGTTTTAACTTCTTTTCCTTTATGAGTGGCAAATGGAAATCAGACTGACCTTCCACTCTCTAGTGCTCTGGCCAGACTGATGAGGGCTTCACCCTGCTTTTTGTCCTTCACCCACAGGCCCAACACTTCCACCTTGTGTGGGGAGGACTTAAGTCCTGCCTCACGAATCTCAAGAGGCTAAGGTGAGGCATCAAGAAGAGGTACATCGATAGAAGCACCACTTTCAAAATATATAAAACCTTTGGTTTGTAAGACTTTGAAAACAAGCCACTTACCATGTACAGTGCATGCAGTGCACCAAGTGTAGCTACCAAGGGACTCCTTTCATAGGTGCTGTGCTGTGGGCACACCACGAGGGGGCGCTGCATCCCTGCTTTCAATCCTCTTTATTGCCAGACAAAAACAGTAAGGAAGCAAAAAAATATATATATACACATGACATTCTAATATCAATCAGTCTTAAGAACCAATATAAAAACAGCAGGTAAATCAGACCTTTTGATTCCATTGACAGCTGCCTCACTGAACCTTCGGACATCATCATAATCCCGATTCACTGGGCCAGTAGAGGAAAAAACCAGCCGATCCCCAGGGAGCCCTGGGACCTTAAGAACTACCACATCCTCAGCAAGCCCACAATCCACCTATGACAGAATACAACGGACAGTCGATGTACTGCATATGATGTATGCAGTATTTAAAAATACAACCACTTTGGGATGTTTTGTAAAATGTAAATAAAAACAAAACATGATTTACAAATCCTTCTTGACATTTATTCAATAAAATACAGCACAGAGACAACATATTTAAAGTTGAAAATGATAAACTGCATTGGGGTTTCTAAATGAGTGATTATTATACATTTCATGGCTACAATGTTTGAAAACATTTTTTGGAACAAGGGTTGTGTTGTACACAAGGGTGCATTCAGGGTTGGTGCGAATCTCCTTTACTTACAGAGCTGTAGTCCTCAAGTGGAGCCCGTAGACCGTCCAGTTCATTAGGTAGCTGTTCATGACTCTGGGCAACAAGGACGATGCCATCAAAGCTGTCAGGAAGTTACAGTAAAAAAAATGTAGCAATTTGCAACATGACCAGACGAGAACAAAAACCAACACTTAAGCGATGTTTTTGTTTTACAGTGCCTTGAAGGGCAAACAAGAAACTAAGGAAAAACTGCTCTTTAACACTGTGTACTCACTTTAAATTTCTGTAGTCTGTAGTGTATTCAAGGGGTTGGATACTGGAAAGAAATGCATAATAATCATTCATTCAATTCCATATAATCTACCTTTAAAAGTAAATCAGAATAAATCAATCTGTGAACAGAACAGCAAAAAAGGCAGTTTTAGAAAAGTTCTCCTCTTTATCAGCATCAAGACACCTGATCATCTGGGCTTTCTACCTTGAAAGTCCCAGACAACCCAGTTAAAGGATGTACAATGAAACTAATGTTTCACAGGAGGAAGACCAGTCAGATGTTCTTAAGCGGTGTGTTGTGGACCTTTGCTGTCGATGACGAGAGCCATTTGTGTTACCTATTCCCACCATGTTACACCTGCATTAGATGTACATTATGTCTGCGTTTGTGCTGCTGCTCTGCCAGCTAGCTTCTCAGTTTACAATGCCTGTCTTTTTGGTGAGTGCCCTATACAGTATTTTCATCGATTTACAGTTGCAGACATGTTCTTGGTTGAACCTTTGCAAAATGGCAGAACCCAGGCTGACTGGTTTCTGCTCCATGGATTCCAGGTCTGCATATTTCTCGAACACGATATTATTCCTTTATTTACTTTGGCAAAAATTTTATCGGGGTAAAAGTCGGTGTTACCAAAGTCATCTGATGAGCTGTGGTGCCGATAAGTACATAACCTGATAACAGCACTTTTTTGACACTGGGTTTGAAGAAAATAAATCAGTTCATTTCCAGTGGGTACTTCCATATTTCTTTGGCTGCATGTATACATATTGTGTAAACGCACAATTCATAAGCACGTATTTTTCTGAATAAATTCTAAATGAACAAAGTACTTCAAGATTTTACAGTTGCGCGTTACTGTCACAAATACGATCAAATATTGTGTACAAAAGCGACTAAAAGTTCGAGTAATAAGTTTGCTTTCAAAAAATAATAGAGGAAGTAAAAATGAAATATCGAATCGAATTTAAAAAAGAAAGTGAAACTTTAACCGGGTAGTTAACTTATTCCTTTCGCAAAATCTAAAACTTCATTCTCTTATTTAAAATAAAAACCGCATTGCATATTTTATACGTCTACCCATTACCAGTATTTTAAATTTGAACAATCCGACACCATAAGTACACAATTATATTAGGAGACCCTATAAAAATACCTGATAAACGTCTGACTGTAGTTTTGGACATCGTAACTACACTGCATGTGCAATAACACGAATTCCTTACCCGAGAGCATCCATTGCTCGCAGCTTCCTCACGGTCTATTTTCCAACACACATTGTGGCTGCCGTGCCGGTGTTCCGTGATTTTATCCAATCCGTGAATCTGTCCTGCGCACGCGCACACAGAAATTACGTAATCTTTATCAAATGTAGCCGAAAGGCAGTAACAAGTTCTATTGCCTTTTTGGTTAATCTGCAAATAAATATATAGGTACCAGTTGTACTTCTGTGTTGTCAGTTTGTCCAGTTCCACCACAAAATAACTTTTGGTTAATTTATTCATTGTCTATTCTCACTTCACCCCGTAAAACTGTGCTACCCTGCTGTATGTGGTAGGATTTTCTCACAATGCTCTTCACCCCGTGAAACTGTGCTACGATGTTTTCATAATGCTCTTCACCCCGTGAAACTGTGCTACCCTGCTGTATGTGGTAGGATTTTCTCACAATGCTTTTCACCCCGTAAAACTGTTTCTGCATGTATGATGACTACTTAGTCTTGAGGTTCGCGTCACACGACCAAAGGGTCACATGATATTTTCTGGGACTGTCGGGAAATGTACTTTATTATAAGTTTTTATTTTCCGGTATTAAATTACAACGACGTCTTGAAATCGTTATGTATTATTTTAAAACATTAACGACATGTATATTTGTACAGAATAACATATAGCGGAAAGCTAGATACAAGAAATTTGTTTAATTATTAGTAAAACTACAAAGAGTAAACAGGAAGTACCTTTTCACCATGCCTGTATGGTGATATGGTAAGTTCAAAGTACAGAAAGGGGCTATGAAATTATATTTCGTTGTTCAGTAATTTCTCCTGCGCTCACATGCATGGCAAGCAGACACTTTCAATGTAAAAGGACAGACCTTTGCACCAGGATAACACTAGTGGAGGTGGACCCATCGCGCGTTTACTATGACATTTAAGAATTAGTAGCGCTGAAGCAGGTAGGATATACACAAGCCTAATTACTTGGTTATTAAAAACAAGTCGCAAAACAACATTGTTGGGAACATGACTTTATGTGGTTACTGACCATTTATAAATCCACTGCTGTGTATTTGTTTGCCAGTTGTTCGAGCTTTCTCTGCGTCAAACGTCTTGATTTCCAGATAAAAATTTAAAAACTTAAAAAAATTAATTATCAGTGCCTTTATTATGAAAAAGTGAAACTAACATTTTGGAAAAGGGGTCTCACACTTTAGTTCTCCATATTTTAATGTATATACTATACTGTTATATTTTTTTGAACTATTCGAAAACATTTGTTTTTATCCAATCTATTTTTCTCCAATATGGTGTAATTAAATGCACTACTGTGGTTTTTAACTGCATTTTTATAAATCTTGTGCACTGTTTCACCTTTTGGTTTTGTTTTTTGTGTTTGCTTTTTCATGCCTGTTTTTTTTTTTTTTTTTTAGATGAGGCCACTTCTCCGCCCTTTGCTGTTTTGGGGTAGGATCCATAAAGGCCTGTTTACAGACTCAAGAAAGCGAGGGGTGTGTGGTGAGACGATGCGACTAGTGCAGTTCTGTCGCCTTGACAACAAGGCAGCGGTGAGAGTTGGAGTGGAAGTGATGGAAGGTCAAGGTATAGTGGACCTCAAGGGCTTCGAACCTTCACTTCCCTCCACCATGAGAGAATTCCTCGAGACAGGGGAGAAATCCCTGGAGTTGGCACAGAGGTACGGGCACTTACATTCAACTTACACCCCCTGACCTTGCTGACTAAATTCATCATCTTCTACTAGGATCTAGTTCATGGATTTTCTTCTTCCTCTTTCGGCTGCTCCCTTTAGGGTTTGGCACAGCGGATCATCCTTCTCCATGCCAGCCTGTTCTTTACAGCTTCCTCTGTCACCCGACCTCTTTTATGTCCTCCCTCACTATGTCCATGAACCTCCTCTTTGGCCTTCCTCTTCTCCTCCTGTCTGGCAGCTCCATCCTCAGCATTCTTTTCCCTATATACTCTGTATCCCTCCTCTGTTTGTGTCCAAACCATCTAAGTCTTGCCTCTCTCACTTTGTCTCCGAACCATCCTACCTGTGCTGTCCCCCTAATATGTTTGTTTTTAATCCTGTCCAATCTCTTCACTCTCAGTGAAAACCTCAGCATCTTTAACTCTGCTACCTCCAACTCTGCCTCCTGTGTTTTTGTCAGTGCCACAGTCTCCAGTCCATACAACAGAGCTGGTCTCACTACCGTCTTTCATGTAAACCTTCACTTTTGCAGCCATCCTTCTATCGCTGATCACTCTTGACACTCTTCTCCATCCACTCCATCCAGCCTGTACTCTTCTTCACTTTTCTACTATACTCCTCATTACTTTGAACAGTTGACCCTAAGTATTTAAACTCATTCACCTTCACTATCTCTGTACTTTGCAACTGCACCATTCCACCACCCTCTCTCTCATTTACACACACATACTGTCTTGCTCCTACTGACTAACATTCCTCTTCTCTCCAGTGCATACCTCCACCTCTCCAGGTTCATTTCCACCTGTTCCCTACTTTCGCTACAGATCACTATGTCGTCCGCAAACATCATAGTCCATGGAGACTCTTGTCTCACCTCATCCGTCAACCTGTCCATCACCATTGCAAATAAGAAGGGGCTGAGAGCTGATCCTTGATGCAATCCCACCTCCACCTTGAACCAGTCTGTCATTCCTATTGCACACCTCACTACTGTCATGTTGTCCTCATATATGTTCTGTACCACCCTCACATACTTTCCTGGTACTCCAAACTTCCTCATACAGTACCACAGGGCAATCAATCGTATTCTTTTTTTAAATCCACAAACATACAGTGCAACTCCTTGTGACCTTTTCTGTACTTCTCCATCAACATTCTCAAAGCAAACATCGCATCTGTGGTGCTTTTTCTTGGCATGAACCTGTATTGCTGTTCGCTGATCATCACGTCACGTCTCAGCCTAGCTTCCACTACTCTTTCCCATAGCTTCATGGTGTGGCTGATCAACTTTATGCCTCTGTAGTTGCTACAGCTCTGTGCTTCTCCTTTATTCTTGAATATCGGAACCAGTACACTTTTTCTCTACTCATCAGGTGTCCTTTCACTGTTCAAAATGTTGTTAAACAATCTGGTTAACCACTCCACTGCCATCTCTCCTAAACATTTCTATACCTCCACTGGTATATCATCTGGACCAACTGCCTTTCCATTTTTCATCCTCTTCATAGCTCTTTGCACTTCGTCCTTACTAATCCACCTCATTTTCTGACTCACCATCTCTACCTCATCTAACCTACACTGTCTACCATTTTCTTCATTCATCAGCTCCTCAAAGTACTCTTTCCACCTTCTGAACACACTCTCCTCATTTAACACCTTACCTTCTGCATCCTTTATCATCCTGACCTGTAGCACATACTTTCCAGCTCGAGCCCTTTGCCTGGCCAGTCAGTACAAGTTCTTTCTTTTGTCCTTTCTTAGTGTTCAGCTTCTCATACAACTTATTATATGCCTTTTCCTTAGCCTTCACCACCTCTCTCTTTGCCTTGTTCTATGACTCCTTGTACTCCTGCTAACTGATCTCATCTCTCCTATTACTCCAATTCTTTTGCGCCTGTCTCTTTTCCTTTATACTTTCTTTGACTTCCTCATTCCAAGTCTCTTTATCTCCCTTTCTCTGTCCAGATGTCATGCCTAATATCTTCCTAGCTGTCTCCCTCACCACTTCTGCAGTAGTTGCCCAGTCAACCAGCACCTCTTTGTGTCCACACAGCATCTGTTTCACTTCCTCCCTGAATTTCACACAAAGGGCTTCCTCTTTCAGTTTCCACCTTCTGATCCCTGATTCAGTCCTCCCCTTCTTTCTCTTCCTAAAATCCAAGGTCATCTTACAGACTACCATACATGCTGTCTAGCTATGCTGTCCCGTCACCACCTTACAGTCCTTAATCTCTTTCAAGTTGCATCTCCTGCATAGAACATAGGGCACTTGCATGCACCTTCCCACACTCTATGCTCTTCTTAAAATATGTATTCACTACTGCCATTTCCATCCTGGTGGTACGGTGGTTCACACTGTTGCCACACACCTCCAGGCGTTGGGGTCGATTCCCGCCTTGGGTCTATGTGTGTTGAGTTTGCATGTTCCCTCCCACAGTCCAGAGACATGCAGGTTAGATTGATTGGTGTCTCCAAATTGCCCGTAGTGTGTGTGTGTGTGTGTGTGTGTGTGTGTGTGTGCGTGTGTGCGCCCTGCGGTGGGTTGGCGCCCTGCCCTGCGCCCTATGTGTCCTGGGATGGGCTCCAGGCTTCTCGCAACCCTTAACAGGATGAAGCGGTATACAAGATGTCTGACTGACTGACATTTCCATCCTTTTTGCAAAATCTGTCACATTCCTCTCTTTGAAACCATACCTACCCATCACCTCCTCGTCACCTGTTACCTTCTCCTACATGTCCATTAAAGTCTGCTCCTATCACTACTCTTTCTTCCTGTGCTACACCCTCCACCATTTCATCTAACTCGCTCCAGAAAAGGTCTTTCCCTTCCATCTCACATCCCACCTGTGGGACATATGCACTGATCACATTTATTATTAATTTCAAGTTTCACACTAATCCTATCAGATACTCCCCTCACTTCCTGTACACTCTTGCTGTACTCTTCCTTCAGGATTACTCCTACACCATTTCTTTTCCTGTCCACACCATGATGGGACAGTTTGAACCCACCTCCAAATGTTCCTGGCTTTAATGCCCTTCCACTTTGTCTCTTGTACACACAATATATCTACTTTTCTCTGTTTCATCATGTCAGCCAGCTCTCTCCCTTTACCTGTCATACTGCCTACATTCAGGGTCCCTACTTTCACCTCCACACTCTTTTGCTTTCTCTTTTCTTGCATCTTCTGGACATGCCTTCCCCCTCTCTTTCTCCTTCTTTGCCCAACAGTAGCCCAATTTCCACCAGTACCCTGTTGGTCAACAGAACTGATGGCGGTTGTTGTTAATCCGGGCCTCAACCAATCTGGTATGGAAAAGTTGTTTGCTCCGCATATTTGATTTGGCACAGGTTTTGCACCAGATGCCCTTCCTGATGCAACCCTCCCCATTTTTCCGGGATTGGAACCGGCACCTTAGTGGTGCCTGGGTTAGGATCTAGTTCATGGATATATTATTGAATTATGCGTGTAGCTTGAAGTAGGGATGTTGCATCTTACAGCAAGAAAGTGACACTGTATGCATTAAAACCAGATGATTCTCGTAGCCATGAAGCAGAAACACGAGACACAGTTCCTGAGTCATTGTGAAAACAGACCATACATGTACACAGTGCTGACCTGTCATTGCAGAGCGCTTTTCTGTGGCCAGCATGTGGTATCCCGAGCTGAGGTTAGCATATTGTCACCAATCACGGGTCCAGAGAAGGTTGTGTGTGTTGGTATGAACTACCAGGACCACTGCATGGAGCAAAATGCCCCCATCCCTAAGGAGCCCATCGTCTTCAGCAAGTTTCCCAGTGCCATCACCGGCCCTTTTGATGAAATCATCCTTCCTGAAGCGAGCAAGGCACGTTCAACGGGTACCATTGTGTGATGTTACAAGTGGATGTGTTAACGCATCACAGACCTTTCACATTGTACTATCCAGATAAGGTCATCTGTTTGCAATTTATGTACAACATATTGTAGAAAGTATTATTATTTTAATCTATAAAAATTACTCAAATTATTTTTCCTTCAGTTTTTTTGAATAACCAAATTAAACAGCATGGAACAATTATTTTTGATTACAGGAAGTGGACTGGGAGGTAGAACTAGCTTTTGTTATAGGCCGTAAAGGCAAGCACATCAAGGTAAGTTTTCCGCCAGAGAATCCACTAAATTAAGCACATCACAGCATGAAGTGTTCTGAGTTCTTCTACTTCTGAATAATATTTGAGACAAGTGTCATTGTGGACAGTTTGGGATGGGAATTCTCTAGACCATTGATGAATATTATCTTATATTGGACATGACTAATGGACCTGTCTTGTTCTATATCTTTGACAGGAAGAGGATGCTCTGTCTTATGTAGCTGGCTTCACAGTGGCCAATGATGTCAGTGCTCGTGATTGGCAGATGGGTCGGAATGGGAAGCAGTGGCTGCTGGGAAAAACTTTTGACACTTTTTGTCCACTAGGCCCTGCTTTAGTCACCACCAGTACTTTAAAAGGTGTGAAGTAAAACTGAGGTGAAAAAAGATGAACTTTGCTAAGGGAAGGCAGTGCAGAGTGAATGGAGGATCAGCAGTAGAAGGAGCACAGTGCAGCAATAACAGTGTAACAGAGGCAGCGTAGGGTTAAGAGAGGAATGTTTCTGTTTCGTCACTAGACCCTCACAATCTGGGGATCCGCTGTCGTATTAATGGCAACATTGTTCAAGAGAGCAGCACAAATCAGATGATCTTCAAGACAGAAAAACTTGTGGCTTGGGTCTCTCAGTGAGTACCTTTGCTTTCTCAGCTTTCTGGTGACGTTTTACAAGATTTAATGCTCACAGCTTCAGTTAACTTGATAAAATCCTTGTTGGTTGCAACTTACATGGTATCACTACAGCATACAGGAAGAATTCTGTGGGAGGCCAACATCAGTGTGAAATTTAAATACTTTAAAGTTTTTTTTTTTTTTTTAAGGTTTGTTACACTGTGTCCAGGAGATGTGTTCCTGACAGGAACTCCTCCTGGAGTAGGTGTTTTTAGGAACCCACCTGTCTTTCTCAAGGTAAGAATCAAAACCCATGTCAATTTACATGTGCTAATCAAAAACCTAACTTGTATTGTAAAAATGATCTGTATTTAAATGTTAATTTTTTTCAGAAAGGTGACGTGGTGGAGTGTGAAATTGATGAGATTGGAGTCATTCGCAACACAGTGGTGTAAAGTAGAAGACATTAAAGAATATCCCATTTGTGCTGCACTATAAAATGGTGGGGTAGCATTAAGTGCTAATTTTCTATCACTGCAGTAGTTAATTGTCAGGGTAATTTCATTTTAATCAAGATCGAAGTTCATATTTCCACCATATTCTTATTTCAGTAGTTTTCCTAATATTTTTACATCAGGAGAACTGAACTAAAGTGGGTATGACTTATTGGTTATATAGCCACGTTGTGCCTAAATGTGATTGTTAGCTCTGTGTACTTCTCTAATTCTCACTCAGAAACATGTTCGACAACAGGTGTTTCTGCTTCATATAATGTGTTGGATGGCAGTGATCAGAAGCTTTATACTTGTATTTAAAAGGAATTAAATAAAGAGGTGGGGTGTCAGAATTTGGGAATTGATGCTTTGTTAAACATGTCACTTTGTATAATTACTGTGGCAATTATCAAATCAGTCAGACATGCTAAACTGGTAACAGTAATTAACATTTATTTACAATTGTTATATTGCCTACTTAATATCTGGAACATGAAGTGGAAAAAAAAGAGAAAAAGGTTTTTAAGCTTGATGTGTGTGATGTCAGCTAAGCGTACGGTGAATTCAACTTTAGCAGATCAGTCCGTGTTGTATCATGGTGAACTGAATGTCTGCTTAGGATTTGTAACCTCCTAAAGGGTTAATACCGGTATATTTCTGTAGATGTCTGAGCCTCATATCTGCAGAATTACTCATCCTTGCCAATGCCTTCAGTTCTGTATGTGGAAATATTCACCGCAACCACTTCTGAAGTGGTGTTTGCAAATGTTTGCATCTTTTTATCTTAGTGAAACAGAATATTTCAATAACACACTGAAGGTCACTTCATATCCCTGACTGGCTTTTTACAGCAGACTCTGTAAAAAGTTCATTTTTTGATTATTTTGAATATAACAAAATATTTAATAAAATTGCAAAAAAATGCTTAATTTCACATCAAACCAGAGTATACTTACGTAAGGTATCAGCCTCTTCTAAGAACTCATACCTTGAATAAGTAACAAATTCACTAAGTATTGCCGTACAGCTTGAAAGATGCGTCAAATTATATGGCACAGAAAGACTTTAAATTAACAAGATAAACATCTTTACAGATAGTAATACTTCGAGTCGATACTTCAGTTAAAACTAAACTTCACAGCATGTACCTACACGTAACCACTAGATGGCACTAACATCTCGTTCTTGGCAAGAAAAACGTTTATGTCGTAGGTAAGGACCAAGTGAATCCCTTAAAGTAGCAATGCAGTATGCAGCACTGAGAAGAGAAGGCGGCATTTTAGAGGAAATGTTTAAATTTATGTCTACACATCCGTCTCAGAAGAAATCACTGCATATGAAGCACTGTGCTGAAAGAAATTCTGGGACAGGTGCAATTCACCCTGGATTTAACTGAAGATTAAATTTTTGACAAACTTTGATTCCATTTACCAAAACATCCCAACTAGTGAAGTGTGCTGAAATATTAGAATTTTAAAAAATGTTATACTGGCAATACAACAACTTTGTTCAAGGTCAGAGATAAAGCCCTTATGCATGTAAGACTGTGTACAACTGTCAGTGTTAAATTTAGTGGTTTAGAATGAGGATAATTTGGATTATTCATTCTCTTCATCATGAGGACTTGTATAAATCTGTGCACAAGTGCTCTTTCTTGTTCATGTGGTGTTCCTATGGAATCTGGTTTCCTCTCAAACCTGTCAGATTTACATTTGCACAATTACAAATGTTAACCAACTCAAATTATGGTGAAGCAAGATTACAAAAAATCTCCAACATATTTTCTCATGAGTTCAAGTAGTTAATGAAATTGTTTTAGAATGATATTGACAAAACATTATGCTAAGATTGCAATTTTGCCACCATCCTACCCACATCAGATTTATCTGATTCATGAAAAGTAAAAAAATACCATTTGTTATGACTGTTTATATAACAGTATTCACCCAAATCTGCAATCCAAGAAAAAAATTCATATCAGACTATTACACCACAGACCTAGTTTAGTTGGACCAAACTTTTCCCACAGCAAGAACTTTTTTTCTGGAGGGAAATTATACCATCTTGCAAACCAATAGTAAATGCCAACATTTAAATATACAGTACACATTTGGAAGCTATGATCCAAGCACGCTGACATTGTAACACATTATGTAAAAAAAAAAAAAATTAAAGCTTTCTAGCAGGAAAATCACTGACAGCTAGAATAGTTATGACAAACCACAAGATCCATTTAATTTTCCATACCATTGTGGTGGGAGCCTGGAGCCTCTCCTAGGGAGTAGGGAGCTAAGGACCCAAAACAGGGGACACTTTGGATGAGGTACCAACTCATTTCAGGGCATAATCATACACTACAAGCAATTTGGAAGTGCCAATCAATCTAGAATGCATGTGTTTGGACTGGGGCAAGGAAACCAGAGAAGCTGGAGAAAACATGTAAACTCCACAACCAGAGCAGAGGCAGGGTCTGAACCCCCAACCCTGGAGATGCAAGGCAATACTACTAATCACTGAGCCCCAACTCATAAGGCATACATGATCTGTAACAAGCACGGCATTGTACAAGGACAGAATGTGAACGTTGCTGGTTTAAGCTCAGGAAGAACTGCAGTTATACCCTTAAGAAACCTATGCAGATCAAGCAGGTTATTATCTAACTCAGATTTCTCCACAAGGTCCAGATATCAAAGCAACTGAAAATTATGATGTATTTAAGGATGAAACTGTTGACTAAGCGACAAATAGTAACCAACTCAGTGGCTGAACAATCCATTTCAAGTTCACAGAAAAGCTCAATTAAGGCAGGAATTCAAGGCCAGATTGTGTTAGACATTTATTTTTTTTAATTCTGCAATTGGTTACATGCCCAAAGGCATCACACAAGCAAAGAAATTACATTTTTTGATCCAATAACAGTCCTTGAGGATCCTTACATAACACAATATGTTTCAAAGCTCAGAAATGCAGACAGTTTGGATACACACAAGTTGGATGAATCATTATCATCACTTGAAAGTAGAAAAATAAAACTGGAAAATAAAACGTTACCAGCAAAGCAAACAACTTTTTACCTCTCCTGACAGAACAAAGGCAAAGCAAACACGCAGGAGTTTATGAAACATGGATCCTCAAAACAACTCACTTTGAGAATAAAAGCAGGCAGGCGATACTAATCAGTTGTCTACACTCAGAGCTGACATCTGAACACATGAAAGAATAGCACAGTGACTGTTACTATGGCATTTTGTTGAAAGCGACACTTCAGAATTAGGTGGAACCAGGTAGGGGGGCTGGCTGACCCCTCTTCAGTGGAAAGAACAGTGATGCAGGGCCCTGGCCATGAACCAGGTCTCGCTTCGCATGAAGGCGGCTAAGTGGCACCGCACACGGCTGAAGTGGTGCCCTTCATGGCTTTTTTTACCCGTGTACCCGTGCGGCAGCGGGAGGGCCCAGGGGCCTAATTATAGACAAACTGCTGGATGAAACGGTGGAGCTTCATCCTGGTGGCAGGCTCCTGGAACAGAGGACTCAGTCCCAGATATACACCACCTCTCTCTCCCTCCTTCTCTTCCTCCAGCACCTGCAAGCTCACACACGCCGCAGCACACGCGTGAGCACACTCTCGCACAGTTCTTTGTTCAGGGACATATGGGAAAGGCTTCAGAAATAACCAGAAAGCATTATGTTGAGACAAGGGGGCACTTTTTTCCCCATCTGCCTTGTTCTATCCATCCCTCAATCCGTCAGGTACCATCCACTACCCTGTCTTATTCCACACCACTCAGTCCATTATATTTCTTAAGAGTACTGCTAGACTCACAGTCAGAGTTGTTAAAAACATGCGCTGTAGAAGCTGGTTTTCCACAAAGTGATCTGGTCTCACTATGCTTTAGCTTGGTGTGAAATATACTGTGGACAGTGTGCGTGAGCAGACTTCCTGCACGCCCTTTAAAGTGATCAGTTGCTGAGGAGAATAAACGATCTCTAATAAAGTAGAGGTGTTTGTTTCTAATACAAGCTGATAACTCTATTACTTACCCCTAGATCAATGAAGGTCCGAACTGTAACTCTCACCATGTCAGCTGATGAACTCTCTGTATAGAAACCATTCAAAGAGACCATATCGATACTGCTTCATCAAATGTATTACTACGGTCACTTCAAAATTATCTTGATTAAAAGAAAAGATGAACATTGTTTCATTTGTTTCAGCATGGAGAAGTTTTACCCATTCATAACGGATTTAATCTATTTAAAAAGTTCTCATACTTACAAACTGAACTGCTAGCAGTCTGATGAAGCCTACATTTCAAACAAAACAACTCTGGTCCAACACATAATAAAACAGAGCCCTATTTATTGCCAGTGTATGTTTTGCCTTGTATCACAAAGGATTAACAATGTAATTAGAACATTTGCAGGCTCAGTATATGAGAAGGCACAGCTGCTGTGTCCTTGAGTAAAGCACTTCATCTAAAACTGCCCCAGCAAACATCAAGGCACATAAATAAGAGCAAAACCGTAAAACGCCGATAAGCCACGTTTGTGTTCAGGCAGACGGCACGCGGCCAACTCACGCAGCAGGGTTTTAAAGCACGTCCGCGTCAAACAGCCTGGGTAACGACCTGTGATGCCTTCTCATAACGAATGGAACAGATTTACAAGACTCGTTACTAATGATGACGCAAAATAAACACCTACGCAACCACACGCAACATGGCCATACGAGGAAAACGACAGCTAACAACTCGATCCCAACAAAGGCTGCTCAGTCATGAAGATGAACACATTTACATTTACCAACTACACGTATGCCGCTTAAACAGTCATTCCTGTCTTATAAAAATTAGTTATGCTAATGATTATCTTGCAATCAGATTTCCCCCCACTGTATTGTACATGCAATGACACAACAAACACTTAAATGCATAAATTATGTAGATCATGATGATGTTAAGTATTGTTATAAGTGAAATGTTAAAGCCTGTTTCTGTTGTTTTACTGTTCACCTGTGGTTGGTGATGTACAACATGCCCTTGAGCTCTGATTGGACAATTACAGACCAGCTGATCTTGTACAAGCTGAACAGAGGACACCTCAAATGATCACTGGATGAAATTCACCCACAACATACTATCATTTCTACTATGATGTTTACTGTTACAATGTAGCCATATGAGCCTACTGTAAATATTTGTAATATACAAAAGGTAACAATTTACTTTGCTGTATACAGTATGCTTTATACATACAAAAAAAAAAAAAAACTTTTGTAAATGCTTGTATGTGTCAGGTTCTAAAGGCTGAGGGAAAGAATTTAAAAAACCATTTTGATTAAAGTTGCAAGTGTCTGTTGTAAAGTCAATGTGTTCAAGTGTGATGGCTCAGGGCAGGTCTTTACCATACTGTCGCTGTCCCCGTCCAGCTCTGTCACACAGGAAATGGTGTAGCCACATCACAAAGTCTTGCTCTGTGACAATGAAGAGGACACACCATGTCAATTTGGACACTGCCATTCATGTGCAACTGGGCAGCCACCAAATCCAGTTTGCCAACTGGCTTGGGGTACTCAGTGTGTATCCAGGCAGCAGATCCCAGCACTGCTCAAAGGTGGTGTTCAACAATGGTCTGTGGAGTGGATGACCACCCAATTCAACAAACAAAACCACAAAGCCTGTAATGTCATGCTAATCACGTCATCATACTGAACAAACAGGACCAGGTTCAATTGAAAGGAAAGAAAAAAAAATAAAAAATAAAAAAAATAATAAAAAATAAAAACTGACCAGCTAGAGCTTGTGTTTTTTTCCCAAATGCAACTTTACCTACTTAACACCAAAAAAAGTGAAGAAATATTCTTTATATTGAGAGATACAATATGCAGGAACACTGCAATTCATGCCTGCCACTAGAAGAAACCAACTTCTTGAAATAGTGAAATAATCTGACAGTGATGAGCCTTAACCATCTACCTGGCAATGGCCTGTGCAGGTGCTCCAATCCCTCAACGGCCCAGTACAGTGCCCTCATGTGGACACTTAGCAAACTGCACAGGAAAAAGAAGAGGTCTTGACTTTGCTGGTGCTGACTGATCTGAAGAGGGGAAGAAGAGTACTGTATGTTCACCATCATAAAACTTCATTTTTCTGAACAACATCTCTGCACTGCAGCAAACATACAGTTCCAGAAATTTCTTAAAGGTTTATTGATGAGTTTCTTTGCAGGTATACAGGTGCGGGAAAAGCCCTATACATTTCATATTGAATACATTAGCAACAGTTCAGCAAAAAACAATTCAGTATATTTATTTTTGAATTAAAAGAAAAATTACCACCACTCTCCTCAACATTACCAAAGAAGGCAGATAAGCCTAATGCTATAGTGACTTAATGACGGAGCCACGTAGGTCTGAGTACCAGGCAGCTCAGCGATGGTGCGTCTGTACCTTGTAACAACACAACTCCTGTTTCTCGCAGTCCGAGTCACTGTAGTCTGCATCGTCAGCAGAACTGAATATCAGTGTACCATGTCTCTTCCAGAAATCATACACATGCTGGTCCTGTGGCCGCTGAAAAAAAAAAAAAAAAGAGAAAGGTCGCTGTTCTAACATTGCCCATGCCCTCTCTCATACATACTCACACATGCTCCCAACTCATAATTCCAGTGATATTTACAAAATTTTCACAGTGAACTTCCTATCAGTTCAATTATAGCATGTAAGTGGTTCTTGAATAAACTCTAAAAGCTGCGAACAAGCTTATAACCTTAATAATCATAGATTATTTGGTATACAGTTAAGTTTTTACTGAGTGATATAAAAATACAATGGTGTAGTATTTTTTTTTATTGCCCAGTTAAGTGTTAAGTTGCATAGATAATGCCTATAACTCATGGTTGGTGATAGTGAAATGTTCAGCAAACACCAGTAAGCTTAATAATGATAAATCATTAATAAAACTGAGCAGCTTAATAATATGTGAAACACATTTATGTGTATTTACAGATTTTGGCTGTGTTTGTCTGATCTTTGAAATACTTAGTTGTAATAGTGTGAAGCATAGCACTTGCACTACGACAGGGGCCAGCACTTGGTCCTCAACTCCTTCTACATAATGTCTCATTGTAGTGGCATATTGTCTTGTAACTACGCACACCACGCCCGTGCTGATGACACTCTCCTTGTGCTCGCCTCTTGGTCTCACCTCCTCCATGAACAGAATGCCACAGCGTACCAGGCTGTCCATGGCATCAAGAGCACAGTTGTGGGCTGATTGGCATGGCTGTGCCAGAGCAAGTATGGGCAAAGAGAGAGGAAGTGGTCAAATTTAGTGCCATGCTGTCCATAACTGCTGTCACAACCCCAGACAACCACAATCTCTCCCCCTGCTGCTGACGAAAAGTTGTTCCGAGTTATTTGGCAAAAAAAAATGCAGCAAAATGAGAAAAAGGGAAGACATGGTTATATTCGGCATCTGTCAACAAAACAGCAAAGCAAATTGTTACTGGGTTGACAGAGATGGGCACAGAGAAACACGAACTGCCAGGGCAGATGGGCGTTAGTTTAATGTAGGTAACTCCACTAAAAGGTGGTGAAAGAGCATATGAAATATGTACAGATAGAGCAGAGACTCAGAGAGGCCTGGGCAAAGGCTGCCACAGAGCTCATAATGAACAGGAGACGGCTGAATATTTACAGTTTTCATTACAACACAGAGGTCTTGTGTGTCCAACTGTTTTGGATTTACACACTGACCGGATCTGCCCATTGCTTATTTGACAAATGTTTAATGGCTCAGTTCAGCCATTTACTTGTCCAAAGCCTATTCACTTAGTTTTAAAGTGAACTTCAAACTAATAAACGAAGTAAAAAATAAACAGTTTTGGAGGAAAAACTAAAGAGTCCAGAATCAGATTGGGCATCATACTAAATGGTCACATACTGAACTTAGTGTTAAGGATTGCTTTTGAAATGTAATAGGTTACAGTTACCTGTTAAAATGTAATACATTACTTTAAGTAATTAAAATATTTATGTGACTACAAAAATACTCAAAAGGTAATCAAATGCAACAAAATGCTTTAAACTGTGCAATAAAACTAAAAAGTCCTAAAAACATTAATGTAAACCAGGCAGTGTAAACCAACTGTACTCAATACTGATTGGAAAATGTGCCAACAGAAGGCATTCCTGCACAATGAGAAGGTACAAAGCAAGAGAATGAATAGTACAGTAAACACACACACACACACACACAATATATTTGGATTTAACCCCTTTGTAATCACCAACGTTTTGATGAGTAATTTTATTACATCTTTCTTCTCAGTAACTAATAAATTGCAAAATAGATGTTATCTAATTAGATAACACCATTATATATAACTAGTCACTCCCCATCAGTGTATACGTATATGGTTCAGGTGTGTTATATTGCTGGAAATGCGACGAGATGTTAATGTCAACCCTTAGGTGCTTGTAGTAGAAGTGCTGGAGCACCTGTGAGCACAGCAAATCATATGTGTGATGGAACATCTTAGATGGCGGTATGTGTGAAGCCGTTCTCACATGCTGAGTTCAGAATGGAGCAAGCAAAAGCAGACTGGGGCATGTGGCATGACACGTGAACAGTAAAAGTGCTTCAAAATGCTGGGGCACATGGGAAAAGCTTCAAGGTGAGTATTTGAACTGTACTCACTGGGAAATACTCAGCAGGCAGCAGGTGGCAGACCTGCAGGATCCTTTCTAAGAGCTCCTCCTGATGGAGTGACACATCAAACTCCATCTCTCCACCACCGCCGCAGGCAGACACGTCACGCAGTATGGACAGCACGGCACAGGCTGGTAACCGCACGGGAAGGGGGGCCTGAGATTACTCTGACCAACAGACACGCCCACTTGCACAGCACCCCAGCAGATGATATGGCCTGAACAAGACAGCCGTGTAAAAGCTACACCCATACTGCCCACGTAAGCAGCTCTCGTGTTGAAGGATATGCTACACTCCCAGAGTGTCGCTAGACAGTTACTTAACTGGCCAGCTGGTCACAGTTAGCCCAGTGGTGGTGTGCAGTGAAAGGCAGGACAGCAAGGAAGACGAGTGCAGACAGACCACTCACCTCCCATGGCCTCTGCAGCAAAGACGCGGGTCAAAAGCAAGCAGTGCTGTGCCAGGGCGAGGGTGGCGTTCGGAGATGGCCGCAGGGCTAGCAGAGGGTCTGTCAGTGGTGGCAGTGGAGCCAGGACCAGGTAAGGGCTCAAAAGAGATAAAGCGTGGTACACCACTTGAGGAAGAGAGCCCCCGAAACCCACATCTCGGTTCCGGAACACAACCTCTTGCAGGAGCCAGTAAATGTCTTGGAAGAGCTGGGAAAGGCGCACGCCCTTTGGCAAAGATGGGGGGAGGAGGGGGTAAGAGCCAACATGGACCCTGTTAATAACATGCTCACAACGGCTACAACAGCGAAGAACAGAGGAAGCTTCACACGCCTCCAAACACCAGGCTCTCAACTTAAAATTGATTTTACCGTTCATTTTTATAATTACACTCCCTTTGCGTATTGTTTGAGGTTTGGATTTATGGGTCATTACCCAGCAGAAAGGCGCCAGTGTCTGTCATCGCCCATCATCGTTTCTGCACCACGTGCCGCGACATCATCACAAGAGATGTCTCTACCAGCGGCAGCGTGGAAGGAAAAACCTTACTGTTTTTACCGTTCAGGCTCTATTGTAATAAATTGTGTGGGGTTAAATGTATCAGACAGGAAAGCACTGCCCCTTAAAATAAGAGTCCTAAATAACCACCATGTATAAATGCGCATGCTATGTTTGCTCTGCTATTACATGCAATGGGGTCAGTGTAAAAATGATGCACAGCTGCAAGTGACAATAAGAACAGCGGTAAGGCATGGAACAGGCAGAGCAGTCTGGCCAGAACAGGTGTGAGGCGGCGCAGGGCGGTACCTTACGATGCTTATGCAGCAGCAGACAGGACAGCAGGCTGGTCGACATGATGGCTGTGCAGGCAGCAGTGGCTATAAATCGCAGGACAAATGCCTCAGTGAAGCAGGATACAGAACAGGTTAAGCACAGCAGAAAAGCAGGGATCAGTGCTCTGAGGAAGTATTTCTGAGGTTACTCAAATACAGCAAGCAGCACGGTGGCTTGTAACCTCACATTTGGCTCAGCTTCCAGAAGGGGTACTGCTGTTGTACCCGAAAGATATACGACAAAAGCTTCTCCAGTGACAGGGTCAGGTAATGAAATTTGTATATCAACATACAAGTCTCCTTGGATAATGACTAAGCAATAACATCTTTTAATAATAATAATAATAATAATAATAATAATAATTACAGTATAGAAGATGCTGAGCAAGTCCAATGTTGACCTGTCTCTCTGACGGTGTAAGCTCAGGGCAACAGGAGGGGGGTAAGATCCAAGACATGGACTTGGACCTGTACAATGAGTCTGTGCTGAAGAGAGAGGGAAGAAAGAAGAGGTATCCTGAGTCTGCTCTCAGTGCTGAGTCTACACTCCATACCAGAGTCTGCTCTGAGTCCTGACTCTACACTCCATACCAGAGTCTGCTCTGAGTCCTGGCTCTGCTCTCAGTGCTGAGTCTACACTCCATACCAGAGTCTGCTGAGTCCTGAGTCTGCACATCACACCAGTCTACTCTGCACTAACTGTCACACTTACTTCAAAAGCAAAAAACAAAAAATACTGACAGGATGACACCTTTGTTTTACAAACTGGACCACAGAACCTCCCTAAAATGATGGAAACCTGTGTGCTTTTATGGTGCAGCTCATAAATCTTAGTTGAGATTAACTGTAACCTTTTGTCAAGTATTGTAGGTAGAAGAAGCTCCTGGAGTGGGCGTGTTCCGTCCGTGTACCACCTCCCACTCTGACACATCTCCTAGGATGGGAAGGGGAGAACAGAGAGGAGGTGGAAGATGTTCATGTGTGTACTCATGCACACACGCACAGAGCGACCATGTGAAAGACCACACAGAAGAAGGGCAGTGATACTTTGTAACATAAACCAGGCCAAGTGCACAGCTGTGAAGGCACATGGACTGAAGCCACAGGTACCTTGAGAGAGAAGGCCTGTCCAAAGTGGATCCTAACACCTCCCTGCCGACCCTTCCACAGAAGAGACATGAGACTCTGCATCAAGGACAGCAGGCCCTTTTGAGGATCACACAACACAGAAACACCAAGTTAGGAGATGCCATAATGTTATCCTAGTGGGTACTCATTAAAATACTCAAAATAGCCTATCTTACACTGGGTGACAATGGTAACTTTGGCAACTGCAGTAAATATTATTCTGTGTCCAGCCACTTGTAAATTGCATTAATATTTTGCTTTCTTGCTGGATGAACCAAGGAAATGCAGATGAAAGAAAGAGAAAAAAATTTGGAATTAAACTAAGGTATCAACACTTTACAAAGATTGAATACTCATTTTGAAAGACTTCGCAAAGGCTGCTCCTTTTACACAGCATAGTGCAACTATAAAGTGAATGAAGTTGACAGCGATGGTCTGTGATGGGTTGGTACCCTGTCCAGGGTGGCCCTTGCCTTGTGCCCTTAACTGTCTTCATGATCCTAACATTGAATAAGCAGTATGGAAAGTGGATGGATGGATGGCTTGCAGAGGTAAAGCAAACGCCACTTTAAATTGTTTAATCAGACCTGTCTCCATATCACACAACACATTGTCTTTCAAGTCTTTCAGATAATGCTGTAGCTGGCTGCAATGGGACACACCTGTCCACTGAGGCCATGCTGGGGAGGGTGGTCGTAGTCGATGCCCACAGGCACCAGGCTGACGTCGGACACGGCACCGCTCTTCAGGGCCTCCTGTACCCATGCCAACCACTGCACCCCCTGCCCTGTGTCAACGGCCAGAGCAAGGCTCAAACTCCGGCCTTCCCGCAACAGCTCGGCAATGAACTGCAAATATGAGGTGAGAGAAAGGCAAGAAGAGAGGTGAGGAGAGGAGAGTGGATCTTTCCTTAAGGCAGAGAGGCCGATTCAACATCTCCACCACATCCCGAAGGGACAAGTAGCCCCCTGTGCTGACTAATCAGAGATGGAAAGAAGACGTGCCTTAAATTATGTGTGCTAACTAAACAAAGGTGAAGAACGACGTGTACGCAACTGACTCACCAGCTCAGAGGTAAAACTGAGCTACATTTTATGGCAGCCTGTTTTATTACTTTACTTTAAAACAGGAAATCAAAGCCCAGGGGACTTCAAAACAGTGGCAGCGGAAGTGAGGACCGATGTGTGTGGGATCCTCGTGTGAAATCAGAAACCCGCTGGGGTTTGCCTCCCATCCCACTGGCTCTGCCACTGGCACCTGCTGGGTTAAATCCTGAACAGGCTGTGGGCGCGCAGTGATTCAACACGCCGCAGGAAACGGAGCCTCTTATCTGCCATCTCTACTCAAAAACTAATCAACATCACGGCTTCAGACGCAGAGGAGCGCACGGCTGCTCCGCGAGACCAAGCTGAGGACGTAATTATGCAAGAGAGCACTAAACAGAGGAAGCCCTCTAAACTTAAAAAAATAAATAAATAAATAATTTAAAAAATATCTTGCTAATCAAATATAAATAACAATAAAAACCTCCCAATCCCCATGACAAGGAATAAAACATTTTTATTAGGTGGTGTTGTTTGCGGGAAGTGCCAGTCCCCTGACTGTCAGCTGCGTTCATGTTGAAAGAACAGTAGGAACAGTGCTGACAGCGTGATGGGCCTGAGATGCTGTAACAGCACTCAGAACAGTTGTCTTGTCTGTTCGAACCGCCACCCTCAACGATAAAAAGTGCAGCTTGCATTAGGTGTCCTGTAGCTGGGATTATTTTAGCTTTATAACCAGTGAAAACAGTATTTCTTCTCCAACATGAGGAGCTCAGCAAGCATTTGGCCATTTTATACAAAATCCCAGCAAGGATTTAACTGTTGTTCATACTTTCCCTTTTCACAGCACCAAGGATTTGTGGGAATTCAGGATTAGAAATCAGATGGAAGTAACAGCACTGGCAAAGTGATAAATATCACATCCCGTCTAGTGTACGCTGTGAATGCAAACCTTCATATGGTCAAACTGTCTGGAGATGAAGAAAAACGGTTTTAAAACCCAGCTTCATTTACTAATTTTTCACAAACTTCATCTACACAATTAATGTAAATGAAGAGGTTTGAATGAAGAATCCATACGATTAAATTCAAGATCCTGCTAATTTTACAGCTCACATTTAAAGATACTGTCAGTACACCGAAGGAATGCAGCTATTCCATGATTAGGTATAAAGGTGTGTTATCCTGAGTCAGGTGAGCATGTTAGAAGAAACGGCATCAGCTTCTTCCTTAACTGGGCCACTGGGTGTGGGCTTACTGAAGTCATGATCGCTCTGTGCAGGGCTTCTGTCACTGCATCCTTCTGTGGAGAAAAGACCACACCCAAGCGCTGAAGAACCCATCTGTGTGTGGACAAAAGAACACACACACATGCATAAACATTTTTTTGCAATGCCAAGTTGCAGGACTAATACAATCAGCCTATGTCTCTAGCAAATAAAACTGCCAAAAAAGCTACAATTGCACAGATATGCATCGTGTTTACACAGAAGAACAAGGAGACCCGGAGTGCTCTGGGTACCTGAGGCAGGTGTTGCTGGGCTGGGCGTGGCACACGGTGTAGGGCACTCTCATCTTGTAAGCAAAGAGCACAAGTGAGATGAGGGTGCTGTCCAGGCCACACTTCTGCTGGGACACAAAGACCAGGGGACAACCCTGCAAAGGCACCCTTCTGTCAGTCAGCCACCCTGGCAAGACAGACCTGAAAACACAACACATCTTGCATGCAGACCACTGACCACTTCACAGGGCTTTTACTGAAGTCTAAACTGCATGACATAAAAACAGTTTGCACACAAGGAGAACTTACAGGCAACAGCAGTACTCTATAAACTTACAAACTGTCACTGTGAAGGGGAAAAAAAAAAAAACATGTTTTTAAATGTGTCAATCACACAAGGAAACCAACACTTCTTAGTTTACACTGGTGACACTTTAAAAGGGCAAGTACCTGTATACTAATGTTTATGCAAATTGCCCAATTCATCAAAACGGGGAAAAAAAAATAAAAAATTATAATGACTTCAACAGTTCATCAGTGTGAAAATATGTACACCTGGGGTGGTCTTTAAAGTTAAGATGAAATAAACTTTGTATAAATCACATGCTGTTTCACTGCACTTCATCTCAGCATCTTTTGTACAGTGGTAAGGTAAGGTATGTGATGCTCTATGACAGCTCAGCTCCTAGACCTGCACTGAAGCACCGATTTGCATCTCTCAACGCTTAGGAAGAGTACAGCACCTGTAATCAGGGAGAGTGTACTGTTTTCTGGAGACTTCAAGGCCGTGTCATCGTAATGTGCAGTTTTGCAGTCTCTCACACACATAAACACACATACACGAGCGTGAACGCACCATGTCAAATAAGGTTGCATTATATAGCAGGTGTGGGGGTCACTAGCCAGAGGGAAAGTCGAACAAAGCAGGCCTGCCAATACACATTTAAACTTAAATACAAAAAAAAGTTCATATACAAAAAAAGGTCATTACTTAAAATCGCAATTGTCACTCCTGTTATCCTAACACATCCGCTATACGTGGGTGTGCTAAAATAAAGGTCCATTAACATAGTTCAACTTCACAGAAGGGCACTTACAATCCCGCAAGCAAAATTTTGCCAAACAACACAACACCAAACATCTCATGGAGGACTTAATTAAATCAATACAAGAAGGTGATCCAACATTTTTCAAAAAGCAACTTGAGCATACCTAACAAAACAGACCCAAATTACAGTCATTCCACTAAACACCCTCAGCAAGCTGGCAATAATGATCGCTGCACTAAGCTTTTATTAAGTCAATTCAGCCTATACTGTGTAAACAATATCAATACAGAGAAAGTATAGAAAAACACACAAACGGTTTTTCATTACGAAGAGCCCAGAGCTACTGCAGCTCCAAAGGCAATGGGAAGACAGGAGGCTGTGCCGATACAATCGAAACAGCCGCATTTCATCAGAAAACTGCAATCAATACACAGACGTATGAAACAATGAGCCACCATCTTGCACAAGCGACAGTGATAATATTCAGCTGTAGTTCCTCCCAAAAATGGAGAAAATAATAAGGTGCCTCAGAGAAGGAGCAGAGGTACAGGAAGCTTGATAACCCTACACACCACGTCCTGAGGATCAGCAGGCAGAAACACGGCAGAGTCGTAAACCCTACTGATGGTCACAAACTCTACTGATGGATCACATCAGTCGGTCTGCATGTGACTGTGTACTCTAACTCTGCTCCATCACAGATGCGCCGAATTTCCGCGCACTCCCACAGTTCAAACTGCCGCAGTGCTTCCACTCTGCACTGACATGAAAGCAGTGTGAGAACAAGGTGCTGAAGAGGGAATCGCGTATCAGGTACAGGACTGAAGAGTGAGGTGGTCAGGTCAGGCACACGGGCAGGTGCACGCACCAGTTCTGCGGCTCTCTGGAGGGCGCTCATTTGGCTGATGTTCACCTGGATGCTATAGAACAGGAAGTTCAGCAGTTTAAGGAGCACCAAGCAGGTCACCCTAGGAGAGAAAGAGCTGAAATCAGGAGGGAGATGAGCTCATAAAACCTGGCAATGAACCGTGCTGTGATGAACGGCAAAGGTAAGAGGAAGACTGGCACAACAAACAGGGTATTGCAATAAATTTTTTAAAAAGTAGATTTGGAATAAAATTTCTGTGGGGACACATCCACAACAGAACCCCAAAAGGGGCTTCTGTAAAACGTACAAACATGCTCGCGTACGCACACACAGACCCACACATGTATGCTCACGTGCACACACACACACACACACACACACACACACACACATCAGGGCCTGACAGACAGACCGGAGCAGCAGAGGAGACATGTGGACTCTGATGAGAGCGAGGATGTGGGAAGCCTGCTCCCTGTTGTCCAGTGTGAGACATTGCTGCTTGCCTTTCCCTTCAGACACTTTGTCAGTGACGGAGAGCACCTTCTGAACCCTGATGCACAGGAGAAAAACAAATGAACATAAATAAAACACACCAGGCACAAGATAAAAGCCGTCTTGCAGACAAACACAGCATCGTAAGAGGCACACTCGCAAAAGAAAAAAGTGTTTCTTTCTCCTGGGTGTGAACCCACCGTACCGCTGAGCTAAAAAGGTTATTCAAAAGGTAACGCCGATGCTGAATCAAAGCCTTGAGCCGGACAAGCAGGTGTGGGGGCCAGCAGAGGAGCCTGCACACAGGGACGAACACTGCGATACGAGCAGCGAAGCAGGAAACAGCTACAGAATCCAGAAAGCCTCTTCATCTCAGCATTATCTACACTCCCTGACACCACTGGGTTCTCTCATTTGCTTTCCAGAATGAATTCTATTTAAATGGCTTCTCTTGGCCTGGTAATGAATTGGTTGCTTCTCAAGTACTTCAAAAGCATGTCGCTTCAGCAACAGAAGTGGCAGTCTGAGCCATCTAGCTCCACCCCTGATAGGCTGTCTAAGACCCCGCCCATCACCACACCCCCCTCACCTGTCGCTGCTCCACACACGTTGGACCCTGTCAGGAATTGCAGTGTCAGGGTACACCCTGCAACCACTGACAAACAGCACACAGGAGAGCCGTCTGACCAGCCAGCCCCGATACCTATGGAAAGGGAGTGAGTGGTCTCAGCTATGAGCTACCAGCAGATGCTCAGCAGTCCATAGTATAAGTGGCATAGTATAGTTATTCCCTACATGGCGCAAGTTCTTGGAGGTTCTCACAAAAAGGGCTCTGCCTAAAATGCCCACCTGGTGCAAGTCTCGGTCACTTTTAGCATGTTCCAAAAGCCCAGCGAAGGCTGAAGCAACCTCCGTCCCTGTGAGGTGACACATATCCATTGACGCATTTCCACATACGTGTCCAAAGCAGCTGTGTTTTTACCACACATGAAGCAGGCGTGCATGACTCCCTGCCTCACCAGGCTCTTGGGGAGGCACTGCTGGCAACACTGTCCTACCACGGGCCTGAAGATGCCCAGGGCTGAGGGCAGTGCCTTCATCTTCCTCCTCATCCTCCCCCTGCATGAAAACTGGGGAGAGACATGTCTCTGAAACAACTGCTCACAGTGCGACACAATCATAACTTTTCCAACAGTCAGTTTTGCATGCAGAACTTTTTAACAATAATATTTAATTTAATGTATATTGCATTTGTATTAAAAGCAACACTGCAGGTTCACATCCTTCTTGCTAAACTTTCCTTTGGTTTATTAATCCAAATGTCCTTTGAGATTAATTCACTTAATAAAATAAATTCATATAACCACATAATAGACTATGAGCAAGGAAAATCTTTTTTCTCCTTTTAAAAGTTTATTTAATACTCTGCACAAACCCATTTCAGAATTTTAATCAGGGTGCATGGCTGAGCCTTGATCCATGGTCAGTTTTAATAAGCATTTTAAGTACAGCTTGGTAGGAGTCCGGCACTCTGCAATGCCTTTTAATCAGTGACTCAGACCATCAAAAAACAAAACCTCACCTCAACAGAAGACAAATTAAGGCCAGTCTGATATTTTCCAAAAAAGTTTCAGATATAGCAAGAGCAGTTTAAAAACAGAAAAGAAAAATCTAAAATTCACAGAATCAAACGCTCTAGACACAAAGCATCCGCTTCAGAGAAACCTACTGAATTACGGTGAGCCTATCAAGTGAGCAGTCTGTGCATTCTCTAACGGCAGTGACTGCTGCAGCTGGACTAGAGGGTGTGGCCTCGCCTCAGGAAGTGCAGGAGAGAGGCTTCGCCGGGGGCACCCTCTCAGGAGACTGCCAGGTACACATGCCCTACCTGCTCACCCACACACGAACACAGTGCTTTTGGCCATCCTGTGGAGTCCACGTTTAAAATTTCCCAAACCAGGCTATGCCTCATCCATATTACCAATGGGGCCATCCTAGAACACGTCGCTCTTACTTCTGCATTACCAACGTCTACACCTCCAAATTTAGGCTACTTATTGAAAATGATGGAAGCGGTACAAGTGAGGCAGCTTTCCTAAGAACCTGTTTGCACTTATTCCCTCCATGGAGGCGCAAGTTCTTGGAGGTGCTCACAGAAAGGGCTCTGCCTAAAAGTGCGTTCTGGCTGCCACCCAGTTCAGGCTTACGCTGCACTTCACTCCAACCACACAGCCCCTGCGCAGAAAGCTGCAGAGCAGGAGAGGAGCAGATTCCGCAGATCAAAAGGAGCGCATGGGCGAGCCTGGGCAGGAGGCGCCAAATTCCCGTCACCTGGGGACGGCTTACAGGAAGGAGCATGCAGCTGTCGCACGGCAAGTGCACACGTGTACACACAGGGACACGTGCACCAAGTCAGACGACTAAGCTAAGGAGGAAGCCGGGGGAGTGGGGGGTGGGGCTCACCATCGCTCTCAGTTGAGTGCTCTGCCTGTTCGTCAGGCCTGGGGGGCTCTTTTCTTCTTCAAACAACATGCCTTTGCTACCCTGAGGCGGACACCTGAAAACCAAAGCACCAAAGCAATGCAGTTAATATACTGTAAACCTGCACAGGTACAGCACACACCACCAAAACATTCAAAATAAGGGAGGGAAATGGGAAATTAACAGCACTATCATTCACTTAGCCCCATTTTCAGTGACATTTTAAAAGCCCGGATAGATTTCAACGAAAAAGGAGAAAAAAAAAATTGTTTTATTAAAAAGTTTCACTCATTTTGGGGGGAAAAAAAAAAAATTAAGGACTGAATTCTTCAACTCATTACTTACAAACTATAAAACTAATGTGCTATTATGATGTGGGAAGAATAACTCACACCTGCCAGACACCTGAGAGGTAAAAAGGCAACAGTTACATTAAAAGGGTCTAATAAAACAAGAACACGATTTTCAACAGAGAAGTATAATGGAATTCCTCTATCCAACGGTAGCTGAGATTGTAGGTGGACTTCATCAGATGGGCCAAAATGGTCGTCTGTCTCTGCCAAAGTACAACTACCACATCGTTTAGCTGGAAGGCTTGATGGATAGAGTGAAAAGCATCTGACCTCTCCAAAAACACACTTGCCAGACATGCACAGACATTCGTCCAAAATCCTCTAGTGCATCCACAAACTTGGCAACCATCTTCTCTTGCAAGAGGATTATGATGGTGATAACATCAGATCTCTCCAAATACGTCACAGTCCCCTATACACAACAGACACAAATACAGCTCTCTTTGCAGTCAAGTGCAAGTCGCTATTTCCTGAAGTGTACATCCATCCATTATCTTAACCGCTTATTCCTGGTGAGGGTCGCGGGGAAGCCTGGAGCCCAGTGTACATTTTATTGCTTAATTCTTATTGTGTGCCCACACACACACACAGGCAACGTAACACACAGCCCTTGTGTAGCACATATAAAACTACACTCTAGTAACATTTCTAAATGCAGCCATATTGCTAGGAATTTAAAAAGAAAGCGCAAAGTCACTGCTGGTACAAAGGCCAAACTGAAAAGAAAATTTATATGAGTAAAACTAGTTGGAGTAAAGTAGGCGAGAAATAAAGCCAGGCAAAACAACAGTGTGATAAGCATTCAGATAACATAAGGAAGCCTCTTTGGCAGGATCTCCATCCAGTGTTTCTGGGCAAGACTGTCAGCTTCATGCATCTCTGACAACTCTTCTTGGCAGATCAACTTAAGCTCTTCCAAGATGTGTGGGATAACCTACGGACAGCAGTTTTCAAATGTGGACTTTCAAGCAGCTGTTCACAGTCATCCTTCTCATTCTTAAGATGCACAACTGGTGTCGTGTTCTGGATCACTGTTCTTGCAGAGGATAAATTCTCATCATACTTCTTTATCATTTGAACACTATGAAACTACACTGCACTCCTTTTTCTCTTAAATCCAAAGTTGCGTTGCAGTCTTACTGAAGACACTTAATGCTTAGTTCACGGTTTCTTTTGCAGGGCTGTTTCTGAATATCCTGTGGCACTAGAAAACATCTTACATTGGGGACCACCCCACTCCTAAAAAATAAAAAACGAGGCTGCATGGGGGACCCCTGGTGGCCCCTGTAAAACTGGACATAACTGCCCATAGGAAAAAACAGCCCTCATATTTTGGATTTTAAATTCATGGGTTTAGTTTTTTTTTGTGCCACCATAAAGATTTTAAATTAAATAAATAAAACATTTCTTCCAAGGAAAAAGGCATATCTTTATCTTCAGAGTGTTTTCAGACAGCATCCTTTGCATCATTAGGCCAACCACTCAACATAACTTGTAGATTCCTAACAGCTGTTTCTCTGCAGTAAAAAAAAAATAAAAATAAAGTGTTGATCTTGTTCACTTCACAACTGAACATCTCTTTTTGGGATCTCTTTCAAAAAGCCAATAATTCACAGAATGTTCTGCCTTAATACACGTTTTAAACCACTGAGGTAATTTGGAATGTTAACTGTGATTAACTTGGCCCATAGAAATACCCCTGTGGTATTGCCATTTAAGCATTTAGAATAAACGTAATCTAGGCAAATAAATCATAAAGGCAAACAGCCAAAATGTGTCTTTTGCACACCTGTGTAAAACTGTCTTCATTGCACATTATCCGAGTTAAAATCCGTTTTAATACACATATACACCACCAAATGCATATTTAAACTGGATGAAAGGTGAAGGACAAACAGCCAAGTGCTCCACATATATGGGAACTCATTCATGCAGGTGAACATTTAATGAAACTTGTTGAGAGAATGTCAAGAGTTTTCAAAGGCATAGACATAGGTGGAAACCCCACCCCCAAAGTTTAGACAGGAGTGAATTGTCCCCTCTCCCCAAACCTCCTCCATATATGCTAGATACTTAAATCATAAATGATATGAAACCATATAATGGACAGGAAGCCTTAAGTAATGTGCCCCCCTCAAAGTTGAAACAAAATGTACACTATCGTGCAATGCTATAATCAAGGTAAAAGGCAGCTATTTCGATGTACACACACACTCCAGTCAAAACATTATGACAACCCACTTAGTAGGAGGTATGACCTCCTTGTGCTGTCAATATTACAATTATGTGGTGAGGCATTGATTCGATAAGGCATCTCAAGGTTTCCACAGGGATGTTGTGCCACATTAACAGAAGAGCTTCTTGTAGAACATCAAGGGTCCTTGCTGGGGGATCTATTTGGTAAACCTGTCAGTCAAGGTACTCCCACAAATGCTCAACAGGATTAACATCTGGTGAATAAGGTGGCCAGAATAGTACGCTGTAGTTACCACCATGCTCCCCAAAGCCCTTATGGACACTTCTAGCAACATGGGAAGGGGCATTATCCTGCTGAAACCAACCCATGCCATCAGGATAGACAGTCATTATAGAAGGGTAGACCTGGTTCTCCAGGATGAATAAGTAGCCAGTAGTGTTCAGGGTGTGGTCAAGAGAGATGAGTATCCTCAATGACTCCCAGAAAAACATTTCATACTCCATACACCAGTACACTACCATCACCTGCCTGTCTCTGCTGGACCATCATGCTGGGGTGATGCCTTTTGGCTGTTCCTTGCCACACTCTCTATCGACCATCCACTCAGCACAGGTGGAAGTGTCATTCATCAGAAAAAGCAACCGTCATCCAAACATCAATGGCTCAGTGCCACCATTCAGAGGCAAAATTGCTGTGTCATGTCTACCAATACACATAGGTATTTGCTTCAAAGACCCACACAAAGCAGGACTCATTGGCGAGTGGTCTCAGACAAAGCCCTAGATATGCCTTAATCAAGCTCCTTGGTCATTTATTGCACCGTGGTCAGTCCATTAGTCTGGATAGCCACTGTTGCCATGTGTGTCAATGCTCTGCATGCGTTCACCATTGGTCTGCTTGCTGGGAATCTTTCCCATGTCCTTCCATTTTTTCCCATGTCCTTCCATTCTTATCGATGACACTAAGTGAACAGCCCACACAGTATTCACATTTTTTGTTATAATCCGACCCTTTTGGCAATAGCTAATAAACATACCTTTTTCAAATTCCGTTAGGCCATATCCTTTCTCCATTTTGACACACAATTGTTTCTGGTCAACATGCACCTGTCTTTTTATATAATCTTTCACCATATGTACCTTCACAGGGGTGCGATTTGATTGCTAGGAGGTTCTAGTTATTCTACTGTTTCTACTGAGGGGTGATCATGTTTTGACTGGAGAGTGAGTGCATGTTTATTTCTTGCATTATATATAAAAGTTGCTTCATATGAAATTTGACAATTGACTTGAGTAGCACACTGTAATATAATGAGGGTCATATTGAAGATGTATGGGTGAAGAGTTAAAGCAGAGCACACCTCCCTATCAGCCATCACTGACAGTATAATTAACAGTACTTTTAGCTGAAAGCTGAGATGTGGCAAAGTGACACTGGAAGTTGCAGACAGTTTATGAACTTGTGAATATGCAAATGCCCAGAAAAAAAGCCATCACATTTTCACCAAGTTCCATCTTTCATTTTAAAACAGTGAAATTTCTTTATCACTCATAACAATGTATGTTTGAAAATACACGTCACAGAATACCGGCCATTATCCCATTAAAATATTTAGTGTTAATCCTGACCTTTGTAAAAACTATTTATGGGACCATTAATAAACAGGAAAAGTTCTGAAATTAGCATTCTGTTGTTCTGTGACAACCGCAATACGCCTGCACTAAATTGCTCAAGTGAATTCTATCAGCAATATCAAAGCTAATGGAAAGAATTACCCTTTGAATGCCATTATTTGATTTGCTTGCACAAAAATAAAGTGCCATTGTGATTACAATGGCAAGCATTGCATACGATTTAGGTAATGGATGAGACCTCCTGAACGCTGCTTAAATGTGAAGTAATTAGGCACCATTACCTAACAAACTTATGCATGCAACATCAGTGACCTCAAATCACTTTCCTTCATACTAACTGGAAATTGCCACTTTTTTCATTGAAAGAAAATCCCAGTTAGTCATAAGTACATTTTGGTAAATGTATTTAATATTTGATTTGCTTTCTCCCACCTTAGTCATGGGGTGCAGTTTATGGGTAAGAGCACAAACAAGCAATTTCCAGCATGCACCACATGTGGTCACAGCCTACTGTCCTTGTCTTCAACACCCGCTTTCAAAACCTGAGCGGCGCTGAGGTAAAACAGGTCACAGAAAGCGGAGCATGTCACATTCAGAACAGAGATTAAAGGTTTGTGTTTAACTTGATATAATAGGGAGATCTGCAAATTCGTGTGACAAAGCAATTAACTGTGCACATAACCCTTAATTAATGATTTATGAACACAGGATAAAAATTACATGCCATTTTACCAAGATTTTCCTCATTACTCCATTCAAATGTAACCCATTTACCATTTAAAAAAATAACCAAAACCAAAATCTTTAAAGGTAGACAAGAAGGCTGGGCTGTTTTCCCTTACGATATTAAGCTCGAAAATAATTAGCGAACACATTCACTTTTGTTGTGTGTTACCAAAGTCATGATTTGCTCTGATTAACATTTTCATTTGACCTTTAGACATTATTTCATTTGATCTGATTAATAATTGTTTTGAAATTTGCAATTTATATTTTATACCAATGGGTCAAAGCAGAGCACAATACCCAAGACCGTGATTATTAAAAAGGGAAATTTTAGAAAACAACTTGGAAAAACCTAATTCTGGCTAATGTATTTCCCTCTGGTTTTGAAGCACACAGAACTGCAATTTACATGAATACAACCATGCACATTTAATGTGTGTTGCATCCACCACACCTTTGTGTGCTTAAATGCAGAACAGAGGTCAATCTAGTAGGGAGTGGGGAGGGTAGGCAGAAAAGCCTCTGGATAGAGAAGCCATGAAGCGTCAAAGCTGCAAACACCTATAAAAATGTGTCCTGGGAACACTAAATCCACTAACTACGTGTTCAAATGAGGCAAAGCTGCCATGATTATAAAGATCATATAATGAAGTAATACCACCGCAGTGCAACCATTTATCAAACTCTTCATCCGTCACTGAAGGAATAAACATGTAGTTCTTTGTGATGGGTGCAGCAAATGATATGTCATTAAGTGAGAAATGTCTGAAATGATGCCAGATCTTCATGGAGTGCCTCACAGCTAGGTTTGGTGTGAAGTCAGACAGAGGATGTGACAGTGGCAACTATAAATATAACAATAAGATGTATGGACCTTCTTTTCACGTTCACCTGGCTAGGGGTGTCTGGCTCATCCCCCACCCTAAATGACCAATTGTAATGTAAGAAATGTAGAAGTGCCAGGCCCAGGAGCCCTTGGAAGAGATATAAAAATTTAGTTATGACCATAATTTTTTACATTATTTCTCCCTCCCACAGAGAGGGATAATGAATCCCAGTGTTGAAAATCCTGTTTTAAAATAAACATTAATGGCTAAAATCTTGCTTCATAAAGATCCTTAAAGGGATGTGTGATTCAGATCCCCAGATATTTAAGTTTATTATGGCAGACCTTAAAGGGAGGTTGAGAAAAGGCAGTCTTCTGGGGTATCAGCACTAACTGACATTATTCTACATTTCTGGAGGTTGACCTTATAACCAGAGCTCTCACCAATTGAGGCGAGTAGTTCCAGCAGTGGTGGAAAACTCAAATTTGGGTCAGATATATACAGCAGCATGTCATAGGCGTGCGGTGACACTTTATGCACCAGAGTCCCTTGTTAAATACCTTTGATCCTGTTTCGGGTTCTCAGGGCGATGGCAAGTGGTTCAATGGCCACAGCAAAAAGGAGGGGAGATAACGGATGGCCCTGCCTGGTGCCATCGTTGTAACATGCAGAAAGAGGACACAGGGCGGGTAACAGGGAGGAGTATAGTACCTTAATCCATGATATAAATTTAGAATCAAAGCTGAATTTTTTTAAATATATAAAAAAGTCCCATTTCACATGATCAAACGCCTTTTCAGCATCAAGTGAAAGGACAACCTCTGGAGCATTGGATAAAGAAGGTCCATACATATAAAACATTCATAAGATGCCTGATCTGGAAACAGGAGTATCTTTTTTTTTTTTTTAATAAAACTGTTTTGGTTGGGTGGGATAAGTGGAGGGGTAGTCTCCATTCACCAGGGCAGGACTTTAGTGTCAGTGTTCAAGAGGTCGATTGGACGATATGAGCTGCTATCGTGAGGGTTTTCTCTCTTTTAACGATTAATGTGATGATAGTCTGATGCACAGGACGGAGAGAGCCAGACTTGAAAGACTCCTCAAAGACATCCAACAGCAGTGGTGAGAATTGATGGGAGAACTTTTAAAAATATTCTGTGGGATATCTATCCAGGCCCAAAGTCTCTCAAAGTCCACAGAGGTGGCTGGATCTACAGGTGGCAAAACAGGATAGATAGTCATCATAGAAGGCCCTGACTAATCTGCCTTATTAGTCATTAGCCAGGGTCTATTCCATATTAATCTATCTGGAACCAAACAAGCCCACATTTACACTGATACACACCCTGCCTAAAGCCAACTACGGTATTCAAAAACAAACTGGGACTCCTGAAAGCCAATATTGCCAACCCTATATTTCCATGTGCTCGTAGCACTAGCTCATAAAAATTACAACTAAATTAACATCTTGCGCACTCCATGTTTGGGAAAGATGTACACCCCAGGTATACCGTATATTCAAATCTTGTCCATAATTATATAAATCTAATGATGAATACCCATTCGTTCAGCTATGCTCTGGACATCCCAGATGACCAGTAAATGTGTGCCTGTAAATTAGTTAATATGAATTCAATAATCAGCAAACAGACTTTCAGCCTTTACTTTAAAAACCTTTAGCCATTCTGGAGTCAATGTGTCTTAAGGGAACCATTGATTATACAGCCCTTACATACAGTCCATGTCAATACCTGCTTTAAACAAACTGAACACCTGCTATAATGAGTCAAGCACTGTGTACTCCTGCCAATCATCATTACACCCTTGGGTATGTATGTGGCAATCAACAAACACCGGCTCCTGTGGGTCCATCTCCTTCAAAACCTCATTTTCAGCTATCAGATCTACCCCTCCCACTTTCCTAAGAGAGCATAGTTTCAGGTCAGGATTACGTTCTCTCTCCAGTTCTGTCCTTGGTCGTGGCAGAGGCAGGCAGAGGGCTGTAAAGTGAGGATTACTGAACACAGAATCAACCTTAATGTGCGGAAGAAAGTTAGTAACACAAGCAATGTTAGTAACACAAAAACCAAATCTCAAATGAGTAACTCGTATGGGGGGGGGGGGAAACAGACTTGTGCAATAGCAATAACACCCAAAGCAAATCTAAAAAAAAAAAAAAGTAGAAGTAACCAGACAACTAGGAGGTTAATACCAAACATTTAAAGAAACAAGGAGATGCAGAGCCGAATACAAGGTAAGGCCTCATGGACAGTAAGCAGTGATGCACAAACGGAAAGAAAGGCAACTTCGTAACGTATGCTTCTGAAATTCGTGGACCGCTAACACAAGAGTTAACATGACGTTGCAACCGCAAATAGTCAATGCCGACGTTACGGCCGACTTTGTTCTATAACAATTACATTTATGTTTTTACGTATGGATTAAAGAATGCTAAAAAGCCTGCAAAAGCACTGGCTCGCTGACCCACATTCACTGCTAGGAGGAAAAGGTGAGCCACAAACTCATGCCCGGCTGCGGACCATCTCAACAGGGAGCAGATACCAGAGAAGAGCTCTCACTCTTCCCTTATCCGTCAGCCCCCCCGATTCTCTAATTCCCCATCTGACGAACCATGTTTCACACCTCGTCGCTCTCTCACTCCGAGTCTTCGCTTGTGTGCGTGTGTAATATGATACCCAGCACTGTGTGTGGAACTTCATTACAGAAAGCAGACAAAGAAATGCTATTCGGTCAGCAGAAAGCTGAATAATGCTGATGTTAAAGTAAGGGGAAAAAATGAAGTAAATAGTGCTCTATCACAATTCAGAAGTGTAATAAATGCTATTCTCCACAAACAAAAATTGTCAACTTTGCATTTATTTGCTTCTTGTGTATGAGGGGGGAAGGACTGGATAATATAAAATGGGTTAAAAAGTTTAAATTATTACTCATTACTTATTTATACTACTTAAATGCTGAGTGGACAATTATTCCCAAAGAACTATGGGTCACATTTTAAAATATATTTTGCCCATATCAAATCAATGGTTATTATATAATAGCAGTTCAGGTTTTCTCAAAAGCACAGCTAGACAATAAACCTGCATCAGAAAACAGACCCATTTTGAATAGTTTTCAAGCAAAGTTACATGCAGCGTGAAAGCATAGAGACAGAACACCGGGTCACATCTGCTCCCGCCTCAGGTCCCACTGAGACACACACACATTTTGCATTTCCACCTGACACGAATGGGACCCTAGAACAGAAAGCGGCTTGCGAGCAACCCAGCGCCACTCACAGGGTGGTGTCACCTCCAAAGTGAGTGTCATCTGTGGAGAGCGCACCGCTGTTGCAGAAAAAATAAACAAGCGCTCCCATTCAAAGGGATGTGTGCAATGGACTCCCTTGCTAAGGTCAGCCCTGCTTGACATGTGCAAAGCATGCTCTGAGAGGTGGGAGGAGTGGTGCTCCAAGGAGCACTTTGCACCCCAGCACTTCACTCATTGTTTTCCACGCTCTTAACGAGTTTTCATCAAGTGTTTTGGCAAGAGAAAAAAAAAAAAAAAAAAAAAAAAAAAAAAAGGTGCAAGCCAACAATGTTGTAAGACATTTTAAAAAAAACCGAAAAGCAAACCCAAATAATAATTGTTTAAGAAAATGGGTGGGGGCAAAAAAAAGAAAACCGAAAGTAATCAGCACAGTAACATAATCCAAGACAATGTATTCCAGCACGTTGTGTTAAAACGCATAAACATTCTGAACACCACTGCATTGCGTGATGCGCCCAAATGGAGACTTAGCATCAAGTTTCCTGCTCAGTCATCACAAAACATTTTAAGATCAATAAATTTAGACTACACAAGAGAGACTAAATCCTCAGTCTGTGGTTGTATACGAACTATGGATGTTTTTCCCCAGGTTTTCTCCAAAAAAAAAAAAAACTAACTACAATGAATTATAAATTACAAGAGGAGTGTCTCCTTCTACTTAAAAAACAGGTGTTAGAGAAAACTGAGAAAATAAATGAGCAGATCAATGTTCATGACTGGGAACTGAAACCAGAGATCAGAGGGCAATACGATAGACAGAAAAATACATGAATGAATGCTAGGAAGACAAATGGATCCTTACAACACATAAAACTAAACTATTAGCTTATCAGAGAGTTCAAAGTGCTATCAGGAATAGGCTGTCTGCATTAGGCAACGAGAACGGCACACTTTGTGTTACTAATGTCCGGCTGATTAAATCTCAGGAACAGGGGTGACCATACTAAGCAGGGCCCCCACACCTTTCACACTCAGATGTACAAAGCAGCCCCTGCACAACACTCTGATCTCTGTCCAAGATCAGAGAGAGACTAAATCCTTAGTGCTAGATAAGGTCCACTTCCTGTCTGCGTCCTGTCCCTGAAAGAGGGTAGCACCCTGCAACGATGCTCACTGCAGTAAACAAGAAAATATATGCACATCTCAAAACAGCTTGGAAATAAAAGATTTTAATTGCCCTCAAATGCAATATCCCAGACAATTTGGCTCTCATTTAGTCTTGGATGTTATTGTAATTGCGAGTGTGGTTCAAGTATCAAGCCTGACAATGAACGTCTCTTTTCATTTACTCTCTTGTTCATTTTTATTCCCTGCTCACGTCTGGGCTTTAGCACAGCAAATCAATAGTTCTCATAGTACTTGACGGTGACGACTTCAAATCAACAATTAAGGAGCTGGAACATCTGCAACGAACGGAATGAGGAATGTACACAATTTGATCATCCAAAGAGAACGGAAAGTATTTCCATCACACTTCAAGAACTTTCATTTTGCTGAGAACTGATGCTAGCTGACAGTGGGTGAGTAATTTGTACTCCATTAAAAATGTGATAAGATATTTCCACGGAAATGCGAAGAAACACAGAGGATGTGCGAGGGAAAACATGAGCTTGTAACCAAGGCTTGCACATGCAGCTCATGACCAAAGGCCCATGCCTGCAGTTTACCAATCACTTACCTTGTACAGCAAGTCAAACAGAGCTTACTGAGGACAGTCAGTATTGTAGACCTCCTCTGCTGATGAACGCGTCACAAGGACCAAAACTGCCTCACAGAAACGCAGAGACACACGTAACGGATCGAGGAACTGTGCAAAGTGGGATAAATTCCTCAAGGGCTGTAAGACGCATGTAGTCCCCCTTAAGAAGATCTGTAGCACTCTACATGGAGAAGAAAGCAAATGAAACAGCCAGAGATGAGCATTGGCTCAGCACTGTCTCTAACCTTATTTCATTGGAATTAATGGGTTTTGTTCAATAAAACACAAGGACTCTCTAAATGTAGAATCTCACTGTATGAGATGGAAAGTAATGCACTCTGTGATGTCAATAGCTCTTTGGTCTCTCAGACTTCAAACACAACTAAAAGCGTCCTTCTCTCTTTCCGATTATATACCCACTCTACTCCCCATCTTTTCTTGCTCCCTCTAAAGAAAGGTGGAGCAATTTTTGAAACAAGATTTTTTTTTTTTTTTTACTATTTCACCTTCAGTACGCAATCTCAGTTTGATTTATTTCCTCATTTCTTTTGCATTACAGAAGCTCTTTCAGGGATTCATAACAGAATAACCAGATAAAGGTAACAATAAGAATTAAATAAATGATTGTAATAAGGAAACCTAATGCAATTACCCTCTTATCAAGTTAATACACAATTAAAGGATATTTTTCATAAATTACATGAAAAATACATTTGGCAGCAATCCAAAATAAACCTAAAAAGCAAATTTTAAATATTGGACAACAATATCAGGCTTACACCATAGATAATGAAATACTGGATACCAATATGATACTTACACCATAGATAACTTACTCCATATTACTGATAAGTACAGCATCATCAAAACAAGCTTTTCTTTGGTAAAAATAAATTCACTTCAACATAATGGTAATTTAATAAAGCTAATTAATCTCTATAGAAATAAAAAAATAACGATTAGCATAATTATCAGCATTTCTCAATTATTCACCTAGCTTAATCAATATTCCTATAAAAAGTCTGCAAGGTTATTTATCTTTCCACTATGAGAATGAAATGAAGGCAAATCATAGCATACAGTTTTTGAATTTCTAATTGCTCAAATTTATTCCAATCAATAGCTGTAGAATGCCCCGAAGTGCACTAATAGTTATTACAGCTATATTAGGAAAACAAATCATTTCCATTCTTGTAGCACTTGCTCTACACTGCATTTCTATTCCACATCTGGATAAAGCTCTCTGTTTGTGTGCACATGAATGTTTGTATGTACACACATGCAATTTCAGTTTATAGACTTAAACCAGATACTTCAGTTAACACCAGAATTAAAATCTAAAAAGAAATTTCAAATAAACTAGTGACACTTAACTACCTTTAACATACAAGGATAACAGGATAAATTTATAAGGATATTTATAAGGATAAATTTACATTTCCTGCTTATGATTTGCTAACATTAGCTCAGTGTTTTCCAACTGACAAAAAATAAGATCCACCTGTAAAAGATAAGAAGCTTTTAAAACCCGATGGACAGATGCTTAGATTTCTAGCTCTATGTGCGATACGTACTCAGCCACTAGCCTTCCTTTAGTGTTCTTTGCAAGGTTTTCCCTTTTTTAAAAACACATTTTATTTTCCTAGTTCTCAAGCAGCACGGTTCCAACCATTGCAGTCTTCCAATCCCACTAACTAATTGCTAAAGTGACATGAATCCTTGTAGCTCCTCAACAGGGGTTCCTCATGGCTGTGTTCTGTGTCCCCTGTTGCTTCCACAGGCATGGTTTCTCCTATTAGTATTAATTAGCATTATAATTATTGCCTTATTCCCTGCTGCACTTTTCTGACCTCCATACTACTTCTGATAAATAACTTCTACCTGAGAGTCCATTTGTCCAACACTGAAAAGATCCAGCTACAAGGTAAATCATTACTCCTCCAAGAGCTATCGATCCAGCGCTATCAATAGTTAGCTACATACTATGTGGCCACCCAGAATACCAACAACGCATGCAAAGCATACACAAATATCCATTCACATTTATAGGTTAATCCACCAAATATGAAATGTAATAATGGTATCTTATTCAAACAACCTGCAGCCCCTGCCTATAGTGTATCTTTGTGACTATACTATGACATTGTAAGCACTTTACAAACATTTTTGAAACTTTCACAGAAATGTAAAAAAAAAAAAAAAAAAAAAAAAAAAAAAAAGATATTAAAACTAAAAGGAATTAATAAATTCAAAACAGTATGTTAAAAATAAATCAATTGAAATATAGGTATTTATAATTAAGAGAACACTATAAAGTGTAAAAAATTAGATATTTACAGCATTGTCAAATAAGGAATAGCATATTAGTATTAGGTCTCAAATCTGCCATTTCTCCTTTGCACATCCTTCCTACCTACATAGTCTTCACCCCCCACAAGGAAGCAGATAAACTTTAAGCCAAACTCACCACAAACCTAAGGATTCAGGATGTAGTTTTGCCTCACTAGCCAATTATTCTGGCTAAACAGCCAGACCCAATGTAGACCAAATGAAACCATGAAAAACCGTTCTACTTCTCATCAAGCAGCTTTCCTTCTGCAAAGGTATCTTCCACAGTTGAGCCCTGCAGGTCAGCATGGGCACAATGTTTAAATCTGACAGTCATACCAACAAAAACTTGGACTTTGCCTGCTTTTGCAGCCAGCCGCTTCACCAGGAGCCAGCTGTTCAACACTGTCAGCTCCAGAGAGAGCTGAGAAGGGGGCTGGTCACCAGGAGCACTGCATGTTCACTCAGACGCAAATGAGGCCCATTTTCTGACTGCTCACAGACGTCAAACATGTAACCTCAATGTTTGTGCTTCTGACAATTGCTCATTTCAGTCCGTGTAAGGGACAGTAATGGATGTTTGTGCTCTTACGACAGCTGTTGGACTATCAGATGAACTGAGACAGTGCCCTGCATACATTTAGTTATGACTAGAACTATGGGTAAACAGTTTTTCTGGCCAATTCAACTTGACAGCACACTGCATGAGCACCACAGCAATGATTATGCATTGCCATTGGCCCACTGCAAGTTAGCCAGCAATTCCTATCCAACTACAAAACACTTTGAGAGTCTGTCTGCATGTACAATCAGCTGAAGGATCTCCTGCATGGCGAACAGAGAGCTGGAGGATATGCTAGTTGTCATCTGAGGCCTCCATACAGGAAAGTTGTTGTGGACAAAACAAGTTAAGGACTCCAAATGAACCAGAGCAAACGTTGAGAAAACACACTGGGGAATAAACAAATGTTCAAAAGAGCTAAACAACTCTTGTGCTGTCCAGTTTAAACACTCAGCATTTCAAAGCAGTCATTTCTCATTTTTTCTCAGTTTTTTGGGTTTAATATTTCTCCATTTAGTCAGTTTTCAGCAAAGCAACTCAGCTGAAAAAAAACGAAGCTTGTGGCAGCTGGTGAGATAACGAAGATTAGAATAAATGGAAAACTGTGACATTTAATTTCCACAACAAATCTGCAATATCTATACATCACTCTCAGTCCATTATATTTTCCTGGCATCTTAGTTCCTCAGTGACTGATAACAAAACAACTATCCAACCAAACACAGGCCTGTCAAGACCACTGCTCAGGATACTACAGGAACACTAGATAGCATTCACTGTGCATGCCTAATAATTAATTCTGCCCAGTCACAAGCAGCTAAAAGGACTCACCAATGATCTGTCTCTCAATAAATAAGTATGGGCCTTAACAGGCAACAGGTCATCTAAGATGCAGTGGTCTGACTGATGGCTCAATCAAAAGGGCCACAGGACCATATCACACAGTCTCAGAGTTTATATGCTGCCCCCATGGTTAATTTAATTCCACATAGCTGTACTCTCTGGAACAAAAAAATGAACGTCATAAAACTCCCACTTGTGCTCATAACACTGACAGCACTGAAGATGAATCTCACACTGACTCGTTTGGATATAATTCCACAGGAGTGTCGTGTCTGCTTGGAGCCCCTCCCCACAGTGCAACCCTTTTTCCCAATGCTTTAAAAAAAAAAAAAAAACCTGCAGACAAAGTGTAACTGATAACTGCACCCCACTTTGTTCTCCTAAATGTTGTGGAGCACAGCTCAAGTAAGTGAATGGGTAGGCATCCCACACTTCTCTGGATCTTCAAAAGCATTCTGGGAGCATCACACACATGCAGTACATGGTCCCATGAGGCCTGTATAAACTGCAATTGAGATTGTCACCAGGGGTGACTGGAGGACACCTACTGGACTGTGAGGTGATGCAACACCCAAGCACAACAGCTACGTGCAGAGGCACCATGCATCGGTGTCCCACGTTTCGTTGTCATGGCACAATGGTGGCTTGGAACATGACTGACGAGTGCAATACAATTTAACAAACTGCACCCACTGAGCCGTAGCAGGTTCTACCAAAGTGGGTAGCAGCATTAAGAGGATTCAGGTTCAGGCCAAGGCAGTCTACAGCACTGAAAGAAAAATTTAAATAATGCTCTTTAACAACAATCACAGGGTAGATTTTTATATAACCACATATGTGATGACATTTGCAGGGCAATAACTGAGGCTGCCATGAAGATGGTAGTAAATGAAAAAAGTATAATTGTTACCAGAAAATACAGACTGCCAAGGTATGGAACTTTCAAAGTATCATATTTAATGGTTAATTTCTTGTAATTTGCTATCTTATGTTCTATAAGATGTTTATCACTCACTCACACAGAGAAACATGCACATTTGTATTTCCTCTTGCACATTACCTTTCCTATTTGTCTCCGCCTAAGCACAAATGTCAGAAGGAAATGGCTGATAATGAACTGACCATATGCACCACACACTGACCATAATGCTATGACATTTTTTTTTAAGTATTCAACTTATCTTTATCACCCCTTGTCCTAAAGAGACTGGATGCTAAAGACAGTCAGATCTGAATTGCTAAGGAGTTGCAGTATTGATCCTAAGGTATAATTGCAAATTTCAAACACAGATCATTGGTGCTGTGTCATTTAATGGGTGTGATAGAAATCTATATTGATAAAGTTAATAAGAATGTTATTCATAACTTTCCCCCATTAAATTTTGCCCATAAATCTTAACACATTGTACAGTGTACTTTGTAATGATGTTCATTAAATGTTTTATCATGCGTTCTGTGCGACACAACATGAAATATGTCATTGGTAAAATGAAAACGTAGAGAGCAGAGGGCCAGATAACATTTTCATAAATGCTCAATAAGATTATTCAGCATATAGTTAATATGTTCATTATGATAATAAATACCACTCCAATCATCATCTAATCAACACGCACAAACTATATCTTATCTAAATGAATACTTCCTAATCTAGCAAGCTGTGATGGTAGAACAGAATTTTTATTTATCATAATGTGAAAACTGGCAATAGTTGTACACTAAAAATCACTCATTCCACACAATAATAACAGATCAAAGAAGCTCACCAAGTTAGACATACTGGGAACACACACACACACACACACACACACACACACACACACACACACGCGGATATCCAATGGATAAAATCAAAAATATTGAGTATACTAGCCTCTTTGCAGAGGCTCTTAAAACTGTGCACCCCCCAGAGACATACACAGACTAACATGCACATTTTTCAAGGAGTGAAAAACTGCCTTCCAGCACGTTTTCATTAAGTTTACGATAAACGCATAAGAACACCGAGTGAGTACAAGGGGAAAATGTAAGCAGAGCAGAAGATCGGCAGCAGCAGGCACGTCTGAGGAACAAACGTGGGGAGATGTGGGCAGCATTACTTTCTATTCTCAATAATTTTCATTGCAGCAAGTTAATCTCTGGTTGCTTTCAAGTTACTGATCAGAATTTGGGCTGTCCGGAAGAAACCAGAGTAGTGTAAAAAAGTTGCTTCAGTTATTTCTCAACCCTGAATTTTTTGAAAATTCTCTTTTATCCATATTGTACAGATGTTACATCAAATGTTTTTCATAGTATAATGCCCAAATTTGATTAGGAATTGATCTTTAAAAAACCTCATAATGAGTGTCAGGAATAAAAGTGCTGAAATACAGAAAAGGCATTAATTATATCAAAGTGCAAGTAAACATTTGTCCATCTGAAATCATGATAAAGTGCAAATGTGTTTGGGCTGTGCAACACACAGAGTGATAAAATTTCATTTCGTACAACAAAACCTGAGGTTGTCAGCAGCAAAAAGACGATTCTTTTGTAGTCGTTATTGATCGAATTGGAGTTGTATGAATACATGAATTCTACAAAAATAGACTGAATATATAAATCAGGAGATGTACACCTGGTGCTTTGAGTTTTTAAATATTAATAAGAAATACGTGCACCAGAATCCTAGATGGGATACGGTCACAGTGATCGTCAGCAGGGTACTGTCCACAGAAAAACTGCAGCTGTGAGAACAGAAACAGTGGGGTGCAGGGCCATTAAACACATCTGTGGCTGCAGGAACTCCAATCAAAATTACGTTCCCTCATTTGCACAGCGAAAAAGGAGAAACCTAGTGCAGTGGCTGTGACTCCAGAAAGGGCAAGCATAGGTCACAAGCATCGTAGCGCTGTAAGCATATCCATAAATAGTTCTGTCACGTTCACTCTTTGACGACTTCATTTTTAATGGCTGCTTGCCTCTCCTGCCCACGTGAAGTGTGTTAGGGTTTAACGACTCGCACTCGCAGAGCTCTGCGCTGGCGAAAGCTACAGCCTCATTACTGACTGATGTCTCAGTACAATACGTACCCCACGCTGCTCTCCTGGCTAATGGCACTAATTGTACTGCTGCGAACCATCTGCTTCACAGGTAGCCTGACTCAGGCATACATGCAAGGCTACTCTCTTCGAAGAGGAGCATGGTTTCAGTCGCTTGAGAAGAGGGATCATTTTTTATTCACCATACTGGATGACCCCTGCATGATGCTGGCTGCATTCACAACTACAGATGATGCTTGTATTTGTACTGTTTGCACATCTTTTGCACTCGTGCACTTTATGTAGTTAGGGTATCTTTTTAGTTAACTTTAGATATGTGTTTCTCGTGCAGCTATATGTTGTTATATGTAGTATTGTGGTCCTTGAGGAACGTTATTTCGTTTCACTGTGTACTGTACTAACTGTATATGGTTGAAATGACAATAAAACCACTTTGACTTGACTTTGCTTCCCTGGTCCAACCAGATCTTTCTTACTTTACTTCTGCTCTACCAGTCTACTGATCTGTATCTCTGATACCAGTGTTTTAAGTGCAAACCTTCATTTTTGAGAACAAAGAAGCAGGACGGTTTTGATATTAGTGGTACAAATCCTTACTGTGAGAGCCATCCGTACAAAGAGGCAAAACTATACAAACATACATAATCTGAAACCTTAGATATTGGATAAGATGCACCTTCTCTCCTTTGTTTCCTACACCTGTTTGTGAAAGAATTCTTCTCCACGTCTTCACTTCGTACCAGCCCTCTGCACTTTTGCGAGGGGTCTGACATCAGACTCACTCTCTCCACCATCAGGCTGATATAAAATGTGAGCAGTAGCAATATCTATACAGAATCACAGCAGTGTTAATAAACAATTTTTTATGCAAAACGTATACTCGGTGCAAGGCCAGTAGTGAAAGCTCAGAGTTTGCTGCCAACGCAGCTGTCTCCCTTGTGGATGAATGAGGGAGGTCACGGTGCCAGCAACGCCTTTCTCTCCATAGCAATTGATGGACATGACCTTTGTCTGCAACACAGTCCTTATCAATCAAGCCCCACACAACGTCCAAGCACTGATCAGCTGGACTGGCTAAGACTGCATGCATGAAGCCACCATGCGACAGGAACAGAAAGCAAAGTCATCAAGTCAGACTACAAAAGGTTTTCAGAAATAAAAAATTGACCTTTTTTCTCTCAATGGCAAAATTTAATGTAACCAATATTACTGCTGAAGCACTCAGACTGAAATTTTACATTCTGCTGACTGTCCATTCAGCCAGAATATAATTAAAATGTGTATGATTCTAAGTATTTCAAAATGACACTTGACATTCTCTCTGGCATATAACCTCAGCAAGTGTTCATTAAAATTGAAGTTCCACTGAAATTATACCTCATTTTACAGGGCATTTTTATGTGGAAGCAGTCTGCACTGAATACCAGTGTGTATCAGCGTTATAGAATTTACGTTACCGTATACTCATGTATAAATCATGAAATGGAGGCCTTAAAATTTGCTATAAAACAGCTGACTTATCCACCTGTCAATATAATTTATCTAAAGCTTATCAAGATAGGATATCATTTATAAAGCATGTATGCTGAATGTGACTCATGAGTCAACAAGTTGGACCAAGAACAACTTCCAAACAGTATGTGCATGTATGCAAACTACTGGCTGCTAATGGTTGACGATGAAAAGTGCAAAAATTAATATGCCGATTTAATGTGAACCCATATTATTGCAGAGTTATAGATTTTTCAGTATTCATATAGTGCAGATTATTTCTTTGCTGTTGATCTAGCTCAGCATTAAGTTTAATATTACCTTCACTGTGATGTAGTAATAATACATCACATGCAGCAAAATGGCAAATTTGTTTTAAATGAGAGGAGCTGAAGCTAGGTCACTATATGCAGTAACTGATATTGACAGTTATGGTTTAAAACAAATAAAACTAAATGGACTTTTAGACATTTTATAAATGCTGACAGAGTTAGTCTATTATTGAAATTAAAATTTAGGGCAAAACATGATTAAAAAGTACATAAAGAACAAAGTTTTTATGTGACTTTAATGTAATATGCCTTGGTAAATTGTTAAATGTAGCTTGAGCATTACTATTGGTATATAAAAAGTTCTACATTAAGTATGACTGGTTATCGTATTGGCTTGCAACCAACTTTTGCCCCTGACTTATAAACAGGTCATATGAAATCAAACTAGTTTGCTTGACTTATCCACTTTTTTTTCATCCAAGGTCACCTTTGACACTAGTATATACGGTATGTATTTTTCTGGCCTGTGGATCAACATCCTGCTGTACAGTGTTCAGTCACAGTTTTCCTAAATTCAAGACCATTTACCTTTTCAAAACAGGAATTCATATGAAACCTGAGAAACCTGAGAGGCTGATGGGGTATGTAAGTGTGTATCACACTACAGAAATACGTCTGACAGGAAAACACATCCAACGACCAAGGCCAACCTGAAATGCAACAGCATGTAGCTGGGTTTCACAGTAAATTTAAAAAGTGCAGATAAAAAAATAAATAAAATAAATAAATAAATAATAATAATAATAATAATAATAATAATAAACAGTGGCAGTAAATCCATGTATCTCCATCTGTTTGGAAGATATCAACACGTTGAAAATGAACACTCCAGGAACACTGGCACAAGACCACGAAGCAGAAGAAACTCAACGAGCCTACTCAGTGCTTACAACACAAAGCAAGTGTCTCCTCTTATGGCATCAATTCAACTAGCTATAGTGATAATGTGTGTTTTTTTTTTTTTTTAAATATGTATACATTTTCTGCATTCACCATAAGTATTTAAACAAAAGTAGCAGTAAAGAATTCTCCTTAAATACAACACTGCGCTGGTATGGAAACAGCAGCTTGTCTCTGACTTCCAGCATATGCAGTTTATGACAACGGCCAACAAACTGGCAGTTTTTGGTCATGTTTAACAGTGACTGCTCACTTTGTCTGTACATCATGATTTACATTCAAACTTATTTGAAAGCATCTCAATTTTATTCATTTCAATTCTGCTCCATCATATCATTGCAATCGTTTCTTCTTCAAGCTTAACCCCTTTTTTTTACCCCAAAGTCTTTGTAACTTAAAAATAGACTGTATTTCAAAGGAAATAAAATGGACTCAAATATTGATTCTTTGACACACACACACACACACACACACACCTGAAAAGCACAAAACGCCAGAGGGGGCTGAGGAAATCTGGGATGCAGTATTTGCCCTTTCTAGTGTTTGTTCCTAGTATAATCAGCACTATAACACTGTTTAACATAATACAATGATTACATTTTCCATATCAGCGACTACTTGGTATATTTTACTCTAATTTGAATAAATTGCCCTTTTTAAAAAAAAAAAAAAAAAAAAATCACCATTTAGATGAGAACCCTAATGCCTCCCACTGACTCAGAAAAGACTGTCCACTTATGTTTAATCATTGATTCTAAAGCAGCCTCATTTAATCCGCTAAGCAGAATGTTCTGAAAGCATGTGTGCTCAGGGTGTGCTGTGGCTCCGCGTGTACCCATCAGAAGTCATGGGCCATTTGCTGAAAGGCAGTGTTCAGTATGTTGGCCAGGCCTTGCTGTCTCACCCCTCATGAACTCACCAGGCTGTGCTACAAGTTTGTGTCATGCTACTCATGCAGAAGGAGTGCAGGCGTAGGCTCGGCACAGGCGTGGCCACGCCACCTCTGCAGCAGCTGAGGCTCTGCTCTCTGTTGCCAGCATGGAAATCAGCATCGCCTTGCAAAAGGGCATGTGGGCCCAGGCTGGTGTCTCATGTTTACTGCTGACTCCTTTACAGACAAAGAGCTAAACAGAAGCACCATGTCACCTCTGTTTATATCTGCTGATGAGGAACACAGAGTCAGGGAAAGAAAACCACAGCTACTCCTGCCTGTGGCTGACAGTTATCACAGATTTTACATTCCATCTGAAATACCTGCACATACGTCTATAGTACAGTATGGTGCACTGAACTAAAGCCACGACATTAAAGAAAACATGGCAGATGCATAATGTGCAGTGCAGTTGATTTATGTCAGAAGCAGTTCACCTGCTTTTAAAAAGCAAAAAACCCACATCCACAAAACACACAACAGCCTGGGTTTAAACAGTAAAGTATGTGTAGTACATACTTACACCACAAACAATTAACAGCAGAACAAATCCACAGCAAAAGGTGACGTAAACCTTAGATGGAACAGAAAGACGGTATTGAGATTCAAAGTGGCTGTCAACAGCTGATGTTGACAGTGGCTGTCAACGTCAACAGCTCGACGCCTGCTCCTGGACGAGGCAGAATAAGAAGGGCATGACAGTCCACAAGACATGATGTTTGCTCAGTATATGCAAGGGCCGCAGCAACTCTTCCGTGCAGGAGCACATGCGGTCGGTCTGTGAGCCTTGGCAGGGTTAACCCAAGCCTGCAGGCTTTATCATTGCTGGCCACACACTGGGAATGTGTCCCAGAAACCAATCTGTCTTGCAAGAGCGCTGAAGCAACAGCACCAGCCAAAGCCAACATGTTCTCACCCAACTTTTTGGGAAAAAAGAAGTGGGAAATTATTCCGGGATGCGACTTAAGCATTTGGTTGGTATGCGTTGCCAATGGCAGGAACTGCACTCGTTCATTGCAAACTGCAGACAGGCAGAGTTGGGTATAAGCAAAAGGATGAGTCAAGAGTGTGCGCTGGATTAAAGTGGTAAGAAAGGCCTGCAAGAACTCTAGAAGGAGAGCTTCTCCACGGGACCACAGAAACTCACTCACTCAATATAAGAAAAGCTTCTCTACAGGACCACAAAGTCACTCACGTACTCACTCAACATGAGGAGAGCTTCTCTACAGGACCACTGGAAGTCACTCACTTACTCACTCAACATAAAAGGAGAGCTTCTCTACAGGACCACAGGAAGTCACTCACCCAAAGAAGGTTCACCCAAACACCCAGGTGTTAATGACACAGAAGACAGCTCCTGGACTTATTACACTTACAGAAATGCGAGATGCAGTCCTCACAAAAATCTGTGAGAGCATATGCCCAGGTGACCCAGTGAGGTTTGGTCCTACAGCAGCAATGAGGTTGTTGTCTCATCAACCATCACTCACACAACGTCTCAATCCAACACTTAAAGAAACTAAATACCAATCAATGCAGTGAGGGGAACCCCCCCATATCTCTACACAGCTTTCATTAAATTATTTTAATACCACAAAACCTACATTTGCTCTCATTCTTTTGCAGTTTTTTTTTTTATATTTCACTTGTCACTTTCTTAAAATCAAAAAAGTCACAAAACCCTCAGAGTCTCTGTGAAAGTTATGACCAACGCTACAGGAGAAAGCCAAGAACATTTAAACAGACACCATTTTTATATAACTTCCTATCATACTTGTGAAACTATACACAAACAAAAACAGAATTAACAAATGCCACACACAAGCAGGCTGTGTGTGCGTGAGGTCGTGTCTGTACAAGTGTATGCAGAAGCACACTGATGCATTCACAGCTGCTGAAGCACCCACGTGCCTCTTATCATGAATATGATAAAACCAACTGAGGAAAAGCACACGGTGTTACTGAGTTCATCCTTACCCAAATCCCATTAGCTCCTACATTAATGAAACAATGAAAAGCACCACACCAGCATTATGCTTTGTCTCCCACTCTAAAAACAACATATGGTGTGTGTGTCCCCACCACGCTATCAAATAAGGTCAAACTCTCATAAATGCATCAGAAGCAAAAGTGTAACTATTTTGCTACAAGGTAGTGATTCTCAGGGGTTCATGTGTTGGGTGGGGGGGATTTAATGCTCTCCAACTACACAGCCCCACCTATGTCCGTTTCACATCTGCACATCACCCAGTCAAGAAGGGAGATCAGGTGTCAGGGTGGGGAATTAAGGAGCAATTTAATTAAACTTAACTGCAACTTAACAGCAAACTGTTTTAGTCTACAAAAGACATGCCTGTAGTGAGAAACAGGAAAACTGTCTTTCTGTCTGACAATTCATCATGTCACTTCAAAACTGTCACTAGTGCATGTAGAGGACCACTCAAAACATGCAACTCACAAAGAAATTCATCATAAGTGGCAAAGACGTGACACATGCCATTCAAAACCAGGACACACTCTACCCTGCTGGAAAAAGCTCAACTCACCCTTAGCTACCCCAGTGTAGAACCATGAATGTCACATTTAAATAATTTGTTTTAACAATTGACAGCTAAAATATGGAGACGGCTATCTCTACCTTGATACAAATGCAGAAAATGTTCGATAATTACATGGAAAAAAAATTAAGGCAGTGTTCAGAACCATAATTTAAGATTCAACCAAGTGGGAATATTATTGGTGTTTCATGGAGTTACTGACAACATAACGGTAAAAAATGTGAACAGGAAATAATGATGACCATTCAGTCAGCGTCTTCAAAAAGACAGGACTGGCACTGCTGACAAAGCCTGTCTCTAAACATTGTTCAGGTGCTACAAGTTCTTAGATCTATGCAAAGAGCATCAGCAGCACCTTAATCGTTACCCATTCAACATTCAACAAATCAGCAATGCACTAAGTCAGCAAACTCATTTGGCTCTACCCAGGCAAGTCATTATCAACAGTTTGTCCTGATTAACCAAACATTACTTCTCAGTTTCAGATTGCCAGATACCCTAACAGCCAGACAATGTCAGCATATTAAGAGCACCACAATCAAGAGACAGGCAATGGTGTCAGGAAGAGAGAGCTATGTTTGAAGAAGGCACACGCAGCTGCAAATGCCAAGTGGATGAAGGAGGCAATGTGGCGATGTGCCACATATTGGCAAGCAGTGAGCCCCCTGTTCCACTCGCAGTCCCAGCATCAGCACAGCAATGTCCACGGAACACCTCACCATCACGAACAATCCCAGTGTACACAGCAAGATCCTTAGAACAGATCACCAGCCCAGCCAGTCCTAATGTCTGTACAATGACATCCAAAGAAGAACACGTGACCACCATATATCCAGAAACACATCTCTTCCTACTTTACACCAAGTTAATTTATCTAGAGAAGCTGTGCAAACAGTGGTTTAAAACAAAGGGGAAAACCCAATAACTTATTGAAAATGACATTAAATTAAAACAAAGAATTATTGAGTTAGGGCTTCAGATGACTAATGTGCTCCTCTCGTAGGTGTTGATAGACAGACTGTGGGTGCTGTAGAATACCTTCAGTAATACTGACAGCATCAGTGCTGACAGATCACTGCAAACCTCCATCCCCAATCTATAGAGGCTAATCAAAGCAATGGTGGAGAAGATTCTGTTAGGCAGAGCGGGTGCTTCGAGACAAAATGGCACATACGCCTTTATCCTGCTGGTTAGAGCTCTAATATTCTATGCACCCTTACACGCACTACCAAGCAGATGAAAGTGACTCAAAATAGGGGCTGACTCACCAAACAAAAATTTAGATTAAAATGCAATTCTGTAATCCATCATGTGTCACTAAGTCTTTCTATAAGCCATTCCCTCCATTAACCAGCTTGTTGTAGTAAAGGAAAGAAATTAAAAGACAAGCTTGGATGCTATATTTGTGCATTTCACTTCTACTAACCTTGGAAAAACTCTTCAAAACATTAGGTACGGGAAGCTTCTATTGTCAGACATACTAGGCTTGGCCTGGCCCGTTTAGCCATCAAGTGCTTCAGTAACTATATCACTTCCTCATAAAGGGGAGAGAAAATAAACTACCACGCACTACTGTGGTCTTTATATAGTCTGACAGAACTGCTTTCTATTTCAGATCTGCTGTAATTAAAAAACACTTATTACATACAGGCCTGATATCCAAAAACAGTTCAGAGGTGTAACACCATGATATTGTCAGCAATTATAAATCCTGAGGGGATGTTTAAAAACAAATAATGTAATTACAGTGATCTATTGTGCCCAAAAAGTCAGGCAATCATTTAGCTGCATTTTAATTCCTGTTTTTAATTAATTTTTTAATAACCAAACACAAACAGTGGAAAACACTACAAATTACAAAAAACGCAGAAATAATGTACAGCTGGTTGCTTTCTACGCACAGTACTTAAAAAATTAAAATTCCTATAAGTACAATTATAATATATATATATATAATAAAAGTGCTTTCAAAAAAAGTATACATAACTGACAGCATAAAAATAATGAAGAAAAACAGGGTGCCACATGGGTGTTCTGAAATTACTGTATATAATAAGTGTTAAGTACTTTTACAACACCTTGACTATCTGGGCTAAACAGTGTTATCCTTCTCCCGTGTTCCTCCTGCAGCACTGTGATGTCTCCTACACAGTCCAACCCTGGAGCAGCGCAGCCTCCAGGTTAAACCAGACCAGTCACTGCTAGTGCAGAGTCTAAGCACAGAACTCAGTGTGGCAGGGCAGGATGGAGGACCCTCATACATCGAGAATGAATCACTTTAATTCAAAGAGGGAGGCCCCCAGCTTCTCGGCCGCTCAAGAGTGATCCAGAAGCGCATGCCCTGGAAAAACTGCAATCTCCTGGCTGGACAGAACAGTTTCATGCTCGAGTTAATTAACCACCTGCACCCTTGCTCCTCTGACGTGAACGCTGGCAAGCAGGTTAAAACTGCGCTATCAATGGCTTATGTTCTCTCCCCACGCACCCACTTGTCTTGCATCTTAATTTTGGAGGTTAACATTACCTTTCAGTGGGAAACTCATACTCACTCCCAAGTGCCAGGAAACTGCCAACAACACGTGTTGCACTACTGGAGTCAAAACTGACATTTAAACCAAGCGCACAATGCTGCAGCAAGGGATTCAAACACACGTACTGAGCACACATAATATACTGTAATGCAATGCAATGCAATGCAATACCTACTACAGCACAGGCAACAAGATCAAAAACATTTTGATGATAAAAAATTCAATTTATTGACACGGATTACTGCGGATCACGGCAAACATATTCTAGAGCTCAGGCATTTGCGTTTGTTAGAAATAATTTATTGAAATCCAAATATGCACCTGAACAAGCACAAGCGTGGCAAGTTCACACCTAAACTCAAAATCTAGCAGCCCTTTAAAAAATCTGTGCCTGGCCTGCTTCTGTATCATGTATAACAGTCAATACTGAGTCCTTTGAATAAAATTAAAATTTGCAATGTGAGATAACTTGTGACAAAAACAAGTACCCTGCTCCACATCATAATTTTGGTCATACCATCCCAAATCACTCACAGCATTTTATTTGAGGGGGAAAAAAGATGCTGTGATTGACTTTTATTCAGTTTATGGTGCGCGTTGAAAACAGCAAAACACAAATTTGCTTGTGTCGAAAATAAACAAACCAGAGTCAGGCTGTAGGAGATCATCATTAAAACAGAAATCATAAAAATCATCCTGGGCTTGTTGAAACATTGGTTGGACGTGGGAAATTGCAGGTGTTTACTGTTATCACCAATCCCAAGGGCCCTTGAGGCATCAAAACAGAACAAGGTGTTTAATCATATTAATGAGGGTCAAGGAATCAACAATGTTCCATCAACATTTATAACGCTGGCTGCAGGGAACATGAAACAAAACTTTATGTTTCTAATTTCATGAATTCCACATGTTCATCATGCTGGTGAACCCCAAGGCTGTGCAACACGTTTTAAAAGTTGTAGTGCTGTCTGCTTCACAGGATCTTATACCGGCACATATTGTGTTCTACAGTTTCCTCGCTCAACATCCTTGACTTAATCCAAGTTGCCACTGGTCTGCAAGACCAATATCAAAGCTTAAAGCCAGGCACACATTTCTACTCTATTTTAAGCTTGATCATTCTTTCAGGGAATGACCTTTTTCTTTTTGGAAACAGAACACCGGGTTTTTATACCCAAGTGGCAACGAAACTGTCATTTAGCAGCAAATGAAGCCTCCCGCGTTTGTCAGAGAAATATTCTAAAGCTGAGTGACACCTGTTCACAGCCTGGTGTGAAGCTGTCTGCAGAAGACCAATAACAGCAGGCGTCCTATAACTCATCACACTCAGGTTAATATACATATCATTCACCAAACGGTAACCAATAATGGTGTTGAATGTTCATTTAGGAGAGGCTCTGTGATTACCTCAATTGTTAGTTTTCAAAAACACGGCTAATTCACAGCCTTTCTCCAACACATTCAACTGACAAAGAGAGGCCACAATCCCTTTGTCTTCTTGTCACACCTGAGCTCCGCAAACTCATCCGGTGACGCCGTTTACCTCTCTGCACTGCCTCCAGTCACCAAGCCACTTTTCATTTTGGGTTCACTGCACTCCGGTGCAGATAGAAAGCTGACTTTGTGGAAGCGAGTAGAAACCACAGCACAGCCCAGGGGACGTATTGTCGTAATTAGCAACAACCACATTAAATCCTTCCCTGTAAGTGAGACGTGAAGTCGTCTACTTGGCTGCCTGCTGCTATAGTTACCGAGTCATTAGAGCTGCTGGTCAGATGGTGCAGGACTCCAGCAAGGCTCCGCAAAGCCATGGTTGTGTGGTAGGGGACACTCCAAGGCACTCTTTGTCTACTCGCATTCAGTATTAAAAGCAAACAGCAACTGGCAGACAAAGGAATGTGGGCTTTTCCGACACACGCCTTATCCTACCCTGGTACAGGACCGCTTACTATAACACACTCGCTTAGCCAAGTCTGTGATCACAAACTACACAGACTTGGATTTTTCACCATTTCAAAGATAGAAATGGACAACAAGGGGAGCAGGTCTGTACTGGAACAGACAAAAAAATAGATAAATGGTGTGGACATCATAACACACTATATTTCATTGATAATAGTAAAACATTTCAAGGACACATGAACTATGAGAACTATGAGTCTATGCGATGTTGAAGCAGAGCTCCTAAGGCAGGAAGAGCAGATCTGCTGGAGCTTCTCTTTCTCTGCTTTCTACTCTGGTCTCAACAGACAGAAAGAGCAGGACTCCACAAGGGAAGATTCCTAGTTCATGTTCTGTTATCAGCCCTGTTATCAGCCCTCCCTTATGCCCAGGTCAGCAGTGAAGGGCCTCCTACACCCCCACGGCAGGTCTTCTCTGCTGGACACCCAGGTGGCTGCAAACAGAGACAGGCACTCTAATAGTCTCCATTATAAACTTTGTGTTCTGTAATGTTAGTAAGCCCAGCAGGGCCTGGGCAGCCAGTCGATCTTGGGCCCTCAGAGGTTTTACTCTGCAGTGTGGATTTTTTGTCCTCTCCTATGTTGTTGCCTGGCTTTAACTTCAAATCATTCACCCACTGTTAATTCTATAACATCTGTAACTTCATCTTGTAAAGCACTTTGAGGCAACGTGTTGCAAAAGGCACACAAAAGTAAATTGAATTGAATGTCACCACACTTGTCACTTTGCTTTTCCCCACACACCAAAGGGGCAGAAACAGACAACTGCCAACTTTACACTGGAAGGCATTAAGGAAAAGCTGCTTTAATGCAAGTGATCAATGCATTTTAAAGTTCTGTTCAAACCTTAGGGTGGACAGGTTTATTTTGCTTACTGGAGGCATAAACAAAGAAAGTGTTCTACAGCCATGATGTAGTGCAAGATGTTTTTACAACATTTTCTGCAAACACCCCCTCGTCTGTACAGATATTTACACAGCATCACAGGGACAGAACTTAGGGACAGGTGTTCTGACCCAGTGCCATAAACAAAAAGGTCAAGGAGTCGGACAAGGGAAAACAGGAACCGTATGGCTCATTTACAGAGCAATGCCGCAGTCACTCCTGACGTACATATGTGCGTGTGCACGCGCACGTGGACTCATCTACCAAATGGCACTCATTCTGCACCATCACATCACTCTCGCGGTGATGTGGTAAACGTGCAATGATAAGGATCCAGTCTGTGGGAGGACAGGCCATCTCTTATTATTCCTCACATGTGACTCACTCATGCCTTTTGTTTGCTACAAAGGCAAACATGACCAAAACTCTCCTTTTCAGAATAAAGTTCATTAGTGACTTGGTATTAAAACAGACTGATTAAAGCTCTCTATGCATTTTATGGTCTCCTAACTTGTTGTCGGTCTCATCTCATTTTTCCATTGTATTCTTTCTATTCACTTGCTTTTAAATCTACCTAAATAATGGAACTGATACGTGTACAGCAATGTAATTTTAGAAAGAACGTGGAACAAAAAGGCATTAGGCAGATAAATGGTACAAGTATTTGCAAACCTTATCAAAGGAAGAGAAGTGACAACGATCGGAGGGGGAGGGGGAGGGGGGGGGAGAGAGAGAGAGAGAGAGAGAGAGAGAGAGAGAGAGAGAGAGAGAGGGTGGGGGAGGGAGAGAGAGGAGTGAGTTTACAGGATCTGTGATAAGGAGGTGGAAAGCAAATGAAAGCAGGGAAATATGGATGGGGGGAATAATAACAAATATCATTCCCCAGAGGGGAGCAGAAAGAAAAGAAACAAGGACAAAAACCGTTGTAATAAAGTGTGCTTAATTTTTTATCAATGCTCTTGATCGTGCTACAGCACTGTGTCTTACTAACTACCAGTACTCATCTTTTACTTTAGGAGAAATGGAGTGTTATGATTGAAAGTTAAGGAAACACTCTGCAATCATCCATCCATCCATCCATCCATCCATCCATCCATCCATCCATCCATTATCTTAACCGCTTATTCCTGGTGAGGCTCACGGGGAAGCCTGGAGCCCATCCCAGGGCACATAGGGCGCAGGGCAGGGGACACCCAGGGCGGGGCGCCAACCTACCACAGGGCACTCTGCAATCACTTCGTTTTTATTATATTGTTGCAAAATGGTTGTTACTGCTGCTGGGTCAGCAGGGATGTCCATATTAGGCAGATTACAAGGTCAAAAAACAATCTTCCCTCCTACCAATTACAGCAATGAATTCTTTTATTCCATTCTGAGGGCAGCAGATAAAGATCGTTAAACTGCCAATGTTGTCTCACATTCAGAAAAAACAAAGCCAGGATTTCAAAAGCCTTCAAAAAGAAAACAGTCCAAATCAGTTATGTGGAAAACATTACGGCGTATGAAACAATGGTCTTTCTTGCCTTAATGCTTCACCATCTCAGATGAACTTATTGCTCAAACATAAATAGCACAGTCGTACTTAAAGGTTCACGTTCCTTTGTTGACAAAGCACCGACACGTGTAATACGTTAAGCGGGAAACGGTGATTGTTTTCCAGCAGGAAGGCAAAGAAATAAACAAGATGGATGGATGAGAGCAAACATGGAGGAGGTATAAATCAAAGGAAGACGACAGCAGAGCTCAAGGAAAAAGGACAGGAACAGGGAAACTTTGTCAGCAGAAGAGCAAGAACAGCAAAGGGGGGGGGGGCTGTGGGGTCAAGTAGAAGCCAGAATCAGTGAGTGAGAAAGCAGATAACAGGGGCCACAATCCAGCGTGCACAGGGTCAGAGGGGACACCGCAGGCCCCTCATGGTCCAGGCCTGGTGAGACGAGTCAAGGCCCCAGTCACCAGCAAGCGCAGCATTTCGGAGCCCTGTTTTGGCCTGTCCTCCAGGGATTATGCATCATACATTCAAAAACATTGCTCCTTAGGCCAAGGGGGAAACAGCCACCATCCTGTAACATTTCCAGCAGATAAGATACTATAAACACAGCACAAAGCCAGAAAAAAGCAGAAAAGCAAGAACTGTTTTATATCTGAAATTGTTGGGATGCTTAGAATAAAACAGCAAAAACAGCATCATTTTCTAAGACTTGAATGCCACAGATGGAACAAGCTGAGAAATTTGAAATAAGTCCTAGTTACTAATGTATTTCAAAGAAAAACCTGTCTTAAGTGATGCAAAATTGTCTAAGTTTCACTGTAAAACTTTGTCAGTGACTTTAAGTTCAGCTCCTACTGGCACATGGCCATATTTTAAAATGGTTAATGGACCTGTATGTAGTAACAGATCTGGAAATTGGGCTTTGTGTGTACACATTTAATAATCTGTACATCACTTAAAATTCTGGTCACACAAGCTGCATGCAATCACTAAGATTTACTTTGCCTGTAAAAAGGTGTTAAAGTTCCTTACAAAAATATTTCATAAAACATATTACAGACATTACAGAAACAACACTTCTGAATTATATTAATATAATTCTCTCTGTCTCTCTCTCTCTCTCTCACACACACACACACACACACACACACACATACACACACAGAGAAAGAACCAAAAACTTCTCTGTACTCCACAAGCAGAGTGGCCAGTAGTAGCAAGGCTTTGAAGGGTGTTAGCTCTACAACAGCTGGAACGAACAGGCTGCAACACAGCCATCAGAACTCTCAGGTAACACACGCAAAGTGGTAAGTGGCCACGTGTGTGCAAGACTGCCATGTGGGACTATACAAGCCTGACCACAGACATGAGACATGAATCATGACTGGGCCTTCAGCCACCAGCAGGGACTGGAAACTGAAGTATCATTCTGCTGGAGACTAATCTACACAAACCAATTACAAGGCAAGTGTTTTTATGCAATACATCAGGGACGCCCACGGTTGCTGCCCATCATCTACACCTCACACAGGCAGCTGTTAAAACACCACTCCTATTCCATGCTCCATCTCCACTTAATGTCACAAAATGCAGTTAGGTCACAGTCGGTGGTCACCAATTGGTCATGTTGGCTAATTTTGCACAAATTTGATATGTGCTTATATTACCAAGGCACTTTCATTTGTTTAGTGCAGAAATATTGCTTGCAACTAGAAAATCCAAGAGTTGTCACTGAATGAAAATTCAGCATAGAAGTCATAGATTCTAAATGTCCAAAAACAGCATGTTCTTAGTATGGGGTATACACAAAGTAATAATATGACCTTGCACAAATAATAAGCTGAGCTTGCACAATGCTCTTGTGCCTTCAGAAAATTGAGAAGACATGCTTACATGTGAATTCAGCTGAGCTCTTCATTGCAGCAAATGTCTCGTCATTCAAGAGCACAGATTTACTTGTGTGCAGGAAAACAAAACCACACTCAAAGAGCTTAACCTAACAGTGAACATGTGTATGTTTCAAGATTATCATTATTAAATATGAAAGCAAAATACAACAATCATCTATAAATATCTGCTGCATGTCTACAAAAGCCATCACATTTAATAAATGGTTTAAATAAACACAAAAGATATGGGAAAATCTTTGACTACAACAGTACAGCAGTACTTCTATCATCATCTGTAGCACAGGTAGATCAGTTTGAAGATAAACGCGTAAAGGATATTTCAGAGAAATTAGGAGCCTTACATTTTTTAAGTCTATTTCAGCAAAGCGATTTTCAGTCCCCCTTGCCTTTTTGGGGGGGGGGCTTAGCAAAACATGTTTGCAGAGCAAACCACACTTTTTTGACAACAAAACCAGCACCCACTGCTTGTGCATAGTACTGGATTAATTGATGAATTTAGCCTTAAAATAAAGAGTGTATAAATATTTTCAGGCAGGAGCCAAATCCCCCCCACCACAACCTCCCTTTTCAATCAAGGAAACAATTTAGCTATCAGCAATTTAACAGCGGCCCACATAACAGTTTCCCAGGAAAGTGTACAAAAAAAAAAAAACCACAGGCCATGAGTCAACAGGCAGAAGGCGACCCATGATAATGGCAGTGTGGCTTCTGATGACAGCGAGCTGCACATTGAGTGTCAGTGAGATGCACTTTAATTTCTACTGTATTCTTAAAAAGGGACAGTTGTATGACATGCACGATGACTGAATAACTGTCACACTTTAAGATCACAATGTGCAACCTACTGTGCATTACTGTCATTATTGTATTACCTTGTATGTTGTAGATGATGTTTTTAAACAGGGAAAAACTTTATGAAAAGTCTGGAAGATAGGCATAGGGGACTGTACATGCCATCCATGGCCAAGCATGACACGCAGTATTGATGGAACATCGTAAACATTTACAACTTCTGCAGTTTCTGCATCTACAAAGTACAGGCATATGGCCTGTTGTTCAAAACATACGTGGAGTAACACTTTTTCCTTTTTTGATTCTAGAATGGAGAGACAAACAGTAGACATTGGCATCTGAAGATGATGCTGGCCTAGGTTCCACTTAGATAAAACAGCTTTGCCATCTTCAAGTAAACCCAGAGTATGTGGTGGTGAACCATCTCATTTTGCATCCTCTTTCAACACACATGGCGTTACTTTCTAAAAAATATATTGATTTAGTTTCTCAGAAACATCAGAGAAAACTTTCAGTTGCAAACACTGCTCAACAGTCGATACAGATGAAACTGCCTCTTGGTTGTTAAAATAAAACTTTCTTTTTAATACAAAGTGCAGCCGTTCGTGTAATTAGTCAGTGAAACTTCAGCGACTTCTGTCTTAACCTTTAAATATCTGGGTAACCTCTAATCGATAATTTAGAAGGAATGTAGTTTTAAATACAGTACATTAAGAACACAATTACTTACCATTGGGAACTTATCCAAATGTATGATCCAGTCCAATTAATTTTGTTTGATGGTATAGGGAGTTTTAAGGTCTATAGAGATTTTCCATTATTATAAACAAATAAAATAAATTTAAGATACTGCTGAGGGTAGTTTAAGAATACAATTGCTTAAGCATCTTGAAAACATCACTCAAAACTGTTAAAATGGCAATAAATTAAAGTTATTGACAGGAACTCTTTTTTAAGTTAGCCTAGAGACAAAAAAATGGTGTTTTGCCAATTAGCTTCATTAATAGGAGCAAGCAAGTTTTTCAAAGTGTGAGAAGGCCTTCAACAAAGCAGGAAGTTTACTGAATAGAGTTTCTTTAGAAGGCAACAGAGCATTCCTTCCTAAATAAGCGAGTGAGGGAGCAAGACAGTAAGGAGAACAGAACATGACAAATGGCGAGCCACTGAAGGGTCATGACCATAGAGAGAGAAAGTGATTAATGTCATGGGAATTCGGCACCAGAAATGTACACAAACAGTGACACAGAACGTCAAACAGGGATTTGGCCGAGAGAAGGAAACACTTCCGCTCCCGGGTATAAATAGTCAGTTTTGTACCAATGCCGATTGTCACGCACACAGTCCCAGACGCTGACACGCATGCATAAACCCGGAAAACTCTCCCCTACACCTCTATTACATTACCATGTTTAAGACAACAACATGAAATGTGGTTGTCTTGGATAACATATTTTGAAGGTCAATTGACATGCAAATAAAACTGTCTCCAAGTTGGCAATCTGCCTCCCAATACTGCCCAATGTTCTCCAACAAATACAAAAAAAGTATTTAATAACTCAAGTGCTTGTTCAACAGTTCAATGCACAACAGTTTTAGTTAATTAGACTCTTAAAAAGTTGGGCAGCAGTGAAAACATACTGTCATATTATATGTTGCTTCTCACTTATTGCAATATACAACAGTCAAACAGGTAGTACATAATGGATAATTCCTGCAATATCAGTGCCTCAAACAGATGAAGCCTCCTAGGTGAATTCAAGGCTTCAGTAAACTTCTCTCACGTCAGCCTTAATCAAATGTTCATCAGCCTTCTAATACCACATTCCAGATTGTGAGAGAAAAACAGATGCACAGATATTAGCTGTACTCCACATGGATGGCTTACATGACCAAACACCACCAAATAAGATGGAAGGCATAATAGACTACTCAAAAAAGGAGAGAAGAGAAGCCTTCCCCAGCTAAAATTTTAAACCAAACAACCATCACCACCACCGACAAGAAGGTTATGGCCCCAATCCTCGTGTTAAAAATAATACAGATGTTCCAGAAGATATTCAGAAAGCAAGCTGCTCGTGCATTAATAGCCATCGTTTCTGTTCCCAGGGGACTGGTGGGACTGAGCGAGAACTGGAAGACATTGTACGTGAATCCGCTCAAACCTGATCTTACGGCCCTCAGAGGACGACGAGCCTGGCAGGGAGGCCTTCAAAGGCAGGCCCTGCTGGAACACTTAGGGGCTTTTTAACCCAGATGGTAATAACTGCTGAAAAACCATCCGCTCTGCACGACTACACAGTTACGGCGATGATTAGAGTTCTCACTCAAAGGGGTAAGAGGTTATGCAAGAGCGCAAAGGTGCTCGACCTCGACCACAGCAGCAACGTCAACACGGACATCTATAAATCAAAACTTTACTACTTATTAACCTTTAACCCCACAGGGATTGTGCATCATGTACCAACACGCTAAAAGCGCCATGAGGCACCTTCTCGTTTTACCAAACAGCCGATGCGGACGCAAACACACTAGTAAGTATTCCACCAGTTTTAGCAATCAACACTGATCACTATCCTCATCCATGCAGCACAAAAAAGCCACACAGATCTAGAATCAGAATGATGACTGGGCAGCAGGAGCATCATGTGCTCACAAAACAAACACGAGTAATCCAAGTAAAAATGATAAGCGGCTAACGAATGCAATGTCATTAACATACTTATTTGTTAATGATGTTCTTTTATGCAAAGCAATATTTACACATCTCTCATAGGTTTTTAAACTATGATATTAAACTGAAATGTATTCAGACAAAATGCAGGAGGAGATTAAGGAGGATTTAGCTCCAAGGCACCTCTAGGGATTTGATCCTTTCGAAATGCACGTTCTGGGTCTTACCCGTTACTCCACCTTAGTGAGAGCTCCCCACGTTATGTTAGACATAAATCAAACTCTGAGAATAAATACTAGCTTAAACGGTAACTTGGCTACCTCACGTTCCTAAAATCACAGACTGTTAAATCTAGAAACAGAAAATGAGTTGAGATTTGCTGGAATCTCAGAGCTGCCCCAGTATGGCATGTGTGCACTCCCTGTAAGGAAGTGGTGTCACAAAGAATTTGAGACAGGCCAAAATTAGTGGATGTACACCACAAAAGCAAACAAAAACACTTTACAGTACTATCATTTCTACAACACAGTTTGAAAACAGGAAAACAAATTCATTTAACAAAAAAAAAAAAAAAAAAAAAATTTTCAAAAAGTTTGTAATGAATCCCAGAGCTGAAAAGAAGCTAGTATTTACAGGTCTATTTGCCATAAAACAATTGTGACTATTGCATTTATTATAAACAGCCAGCACCTTCATATCATTACAAACAATTTAAAATAGCGAGAAAATGGTGCAATATGTATAATGACCTGTAAACGTATGTCTTTCTTTTGTACTAAAACCTGAAATTCTGTAAGCAATCATTAGTACATCGTTAAGCGTTTAAAAATGTCAAATTGGAAATTAATAGGTTTCTCTTCTCCCCATTAAATATTAAGCTTATGAGCTAAGATGGAATATATAAATACTAAATCTTTGTGCAAGTCCTTATTAACTTGTCATGCTAAGGAAGTCCATGTCTCCTCAGATTATGCTTTTACATATCAAATTATCTTTAGCCATTAGGTGTTCCCTCCTCCTTTGTACATATGCAAAGATGAGCGGGGGAAAAAAAAAGAAAAAATACTAGCTATGAATATAGTGATCTTCTAAAAAACAAAAATTACACAGTAGATACAAATAAAAAATCTTGAGGGTTACGTGAAAGAGTAGCGATCATGTCACGGCCATCTGTCAGATTTTAGATTTACATCTGAGGCACCCCAAGATGTGTAGATCAAACTTCAAGGAGCACTCCAGTGAAGACGTGTGATTTGGGCAACTCCTGCTAAAGGGGAGCGCTTTTCAGATTCACCTACATGCTGTCTACACGGACTTGGCTATGAGAGGTGATGGGATTACACCACCTGCAAAGCTTTTACTGAAACACAAAGACTCCCAGTTTTATTTCTCTGACCTGACGTCACTTAAATGTCATGTGAGGCATCAATATGGGAGTGGCTTCAATGTAATTAAGGCCAGCCTGGAGCAATTAAGGACACCAATGACTTAAGAGAGGAAACTGTTCCTTACTGTGCAGGAGGGTCACACTTGTCCAGTCAGTGTCCGTGGTAGGATAAAGTGTCAAATTCTAGTCATAGACCTCAGGACATGTGCACAAAAGAACACTAACAAAAGTAACATAAAGAAAGTACTATTCCACCAAGGTTTTAAGTAAGAGCCAGTTTTTACTGGAAATGTGTAGAAGGTTCCATTTTCTGTTTTTCTGTCAACCCGTTTTTGCAGTGTATGAATATCATTATGCACGTATTTAGTTAGAGGATTTTCCATTCACACAGTCTACAAAAAGTTATGAAATGATAACATTTATTTAAAATTTCCCTAAACGGCTCAGCATTCTTAGTTTCAGCTAACTTTTAAAACTGCTTGTCCAACCAGTTAAAGCACCTTTTATGGACAGGCTCTATACATTCATGGTTCAATGTCTGTATGCCACTCACCAATGGATGCAAACACAGATGGGTACCATTTTCCTGAAAACACTTCCAAAAAGACCTATAAGAAGTTCAGTCTATCCTGGCAACTTCACTGTGCTGATAAATGGAAACTTATGCAATGATTGGAGAGGGGAAAAGAAACCCAATTACACAGTTTGGTCATTTTGTTATTTGACAACAGCAGGCCGAGTTGCTAAAACTGAAGTGTGAAGCCCTAGACTCTTCTCTCCAATGAAGAACTCCAACAGCTTTCAAGTCGACCCTTTGACTGGCCACCACACCATCCATCATGGTCAGGCACCATGAAATGCAAAGTTTCACAATTACTGGCAGCCACTTGACGGAGAGTAGACAAATTTGGAGAAATAATGGTAGAAACGATTTATTTTTTAAGACTATGATGTTCAAAGAAACAAAGTGTATCAGTGTGTTCCCCCGGCACTTTGCAGTGCTAGGAAGCTCTCAGGTCAAACTGGCACCTTTGAAGTTAAAATGAATTAAAAGTGCACAGCTGTCTGAGCACTATACTTGCACTTAAAAATACATCTCTTTACATTACAAAAAAGATGCTTATTTGACTAGTTAGACCTTTCAGCCCTAGGGTTTCCCAGGCTTCTGCAATGCACCACATTTACTCTGGGTTGTTTTAACATGCAATAAAATATATTCCACACTCTCACTCACTCACACACACACAGCTGGTTGGTGATTAAGGGGCTCCCCACAAGGGCAGCGGCATGCAGCACAAAGCGCCTCGCATGGGTAAAGAAAGACACAAGGAGAGCTCAGCAGCCCCGCGCGTCCTGTGGAAAAACCCAACACACACGCTGACCCTTGGGTCCCCAGAGACCAGAGGACGTGTGTCCCCATGGACATTCGAGAGGAAAACAGACAGAGCACCACTCTAGAGGCTCAGAAGTCACAGAATCCCATGCATGCACCATGCATCCTCCTTCTATGAGCAAGATAACTGAAAAACGGAAAGGTGAAAGAACAGATAATCTTAGTATGACAAAGAGCAGCAGTGATGCAAGAATCCAGCAAAGCCCACACCACACTTTTTGCTTTGACTTTCCAATGAAGATTCTGTGAATTCTGAGAGAGCAGCTTATCAAATGCAAAAACGTGAACTATGCGCTCCTTATTCAGACTGATCAGTGCAGTCTGAAATTAATAAAGCATGATTCAAAACAGAACCGGCACAGTCTCAGTTATTTTGTGGTCGATGGAAAGCTTGCAGACTGCTATATTCAGCCAGCAAAGTGCCACCCTAATCTCCTACATAAATCATTACATGAGGCATTGATCTGACATGAGGGGCAAGAGGAAGACCCTGACACTCCCAATCTTATTAAATATGCTTACGTACTGGACTGAAAAGACCAATGCCCACTAACTGCACTTCACTGAAGGCAACTTCCTCACTTCCTCTCACTTCCCAAGTCACATCTTTCCCCAAACACAGCCTGCAGTTCCTGCGTGTAAATAAATAAATAAATAAATCATATCGCTGGGAAACAGAAAACAAGTCATAAAAAGCCAAAGTTTGTAGTGTTCGAAGACACACAACCAAACTCTGTACAGGAAACATCTCGCTTCTCCTGCCACCCATTTGTGCCCTTAATTAATTTATGCACTTTACATTTTGCAAGGGAAGGTACCGACACTTCTTACTTTCTGATTTCCATCTAATACTCATAAAATTTCTGTCTTCCTTTGTATCGCAAGGCAAAAAATAATTAAATAATTGAAAATTTAAAAAATCATCACAGGTGGAAGGTCTGGGACCATTAAGACTGGTAGTTAATTGCTACAAACAAAACAAAAAGCTCAGACATATTAAAGCAAGTGTCTGCATTATACTGAAGCCCACAGCAACACAGGAATTCATTATATTTCAGCACACAGAGAGAAACACACTGACGCATCATCTGACTTCTCAAGTCATTATATTTTCATGGAAGATATTACTGTATTTCCAGCATGCTGAGCAACTTTTGAAAGTTTTAATAATTTGTTTGTTCCAAAGGATATTTAAATGACTTGCATTTCATTTCCACATCCTGCCACTCAACAACAGATTTTAATTCTAATTGTGTGATTTTCCTGGAGCATGAGACACAAATGGCAGGATACTGCCTGGATTGAAAGTGCGTATGTACACATGCAGCTGCCAGAAATGTACAAGAAGCCATAAAAGCCAAAACCCAATACACTCACCGCTCTTTCTAGTATAAACAGGAAGAAAGCATTAGATTTCAAATGAACAATCTGCTTGTCATTGAAGCCAAGGGTACAACTAATCGAGGCAATTGGCCTATTAACCAACATTCGAAATTCACCAAATGATGTTTATTATATTTCAAACACACCGCATGAATGACAACAGCCACTGTCTGCTGCAACTGTAAATAAAGAAATGTATAGTCTTTGTAACACTGGAGGGTTAGGGTCATCAATGACATTAAAAACATCCTCATTTCCCTGCATTTGATATGCCGCAGCACTGAATGAGCTGACAGAAATGGGCTAGTAGTCTTAAGAATTTATAAAAATAATTTACAAATATTGCATAATACCTTTGATGGACAGCTGTTTGTAAGAGTACTCCTGCTTTTTATGTGATTGTTTTTCTTTTTAATTAGAAAAACATGGTTGTTATAAAGTATATTGATAGTAACGCTGAAGAAATACAGTCAACTTTTTAAACAAACACACAAAAGCACCAGCACATATATACATTTCACATTATTTCTCCATTTACACTAATAGCTGTAGTTGTACGTAACAGTTATATCATTATTGCTTAGCATGGTTGCTGCCCCCCCCCCCCCAAAAAAAAAAATCATTGAAGTGAACAGTTCCAAAGAATTCCAGATATTTAACCCTTCGTTACTCGGCTAGGGTGTTGTACAATCACGTTGATCAATTTACGCTTATTTCTCATAGGTGGCACTGCTGTGAGCTTTGATGCCTTGAGCAGCTACCAGATATAAAACGCACTGCGCATGCATGTATCACTCATCAGAGGTGGATTGTTGAGCCAATAACATCAAATTTCAGTGACCTGAGTATTCAGCACCCCACCCGAGTAATCCCACAGAGTACTGTGTGTATTGCATACCCCACCCGAGCTTTGGCCATTGCCATTTTTACAGTACGTTTTTGGTTGCTGGGTTGTTTATAGTGCATTTGCTTATCTTCATGTTGTACATCATGCATATATGCATATTATTTTGAAACTGACAGGATGAATGGATACTGAACTCAGAACATTTTATTTTTATTCCCACAGTATTTATTTATTTTTTTTTCTTCTTCTTCATTTTAGTGGACAATTTTTTAAACATGAAAAGTCAGAGGATGTAAAATCTCCTAGTAAAGATTAAACAACATTTGAACATATTTCTTACTATCATTTTTTTCTAAAATCCAGTGGTGCAATGCACCCCAGCCGAGCATTTATGAAAGTTTAAGAAAGCCAAGTAACGGTGGCTTAAATGTACTTCCCAATTCTAGAAAAACAGATGAAAATGTGAATTTTCTTTCATAACTGTTGTGAGTGAATTGTGAAACTGCAAAATTTCAATTGTAATCAATGTAAATGGTATGCACGCACACTGAAGAAAACCACTTAAGAGGACAGGGTGAAAATGCAAATTCACTCAGAATTAGGAAGTGTGAAGCAAAAACACTTCTCACAAACACAGCATGCCCCTCTATTCTCATGAACAGAATAATTAAATTCTCTCCATCTCACTGTGGTTCAAACCACTGTGCTGACCTACTTCTGATGAATAGATTACTGGACTGTTTAACCAAGACATCCAAATGTACAAAAACACTAATGTTATGCAGCTACATCGCAGACAGTCTTGAAAAAGTTAATTTCCTACTTTAAATCCATAACTATCCATAAATCCATGTACAAATGTCAAATAACAGCACACCCTCATCCATGTCACCACTTAGATATGGAATACCACAGGGATCTGTGCTGGGCCCGGTACTCTTCTCCATTTACGTTTAGATAATATTATACTCAAGTATAATATAAACAATCATGCCTATGCTGATACTCAGTTAAACCTAATAACAATGCATCAGCTAACACCTTAGTTAAATGTCTCAAAGACATTGAAACACGGATGAGCACAAACTGCTTATCACTAAACACAGATACCCCTGAGCAACAAGATCTCAGTTTTAATTGTGAAAGAATTTTATAAGCAAATTATGTTCAATTGATAATATACTTATTCAATACCAAATTAAGGTTCTTTTAGGCCTAACACATGATGCATGATGGGATTGTTGTTGTTAAGACTATTGCAAGATATAAGACAGTTGAAGTGACACCCATGCTTTGAAACTGCAGAACTGGTTCGATCCAGTCGAGTCCACACTTCTTCCTATCCAGGAGCAGAAAACGGGAACTGATATGGCAACGTGGTCCATAGATAGGGTAAACTGTGAAGATCAAGAAAGTTACCCCTTATATAGGTTTTCCCTTTGTAACAGGAAGAGTCAGCGCACACTGTTTTCTCTCATTTATTTTACAGCACATTTTTAGAGTACTGAAGAAAACCACTTAAGAGGACAGGGTGAAAATGCAAATTCACTCAGAATTAGGAAGTGTGAAGCAAAAACACTTCTCACAAACACAGCATGCCCCTCTATTCTCATGAACAGAATAATTAAATTATTATAAAAAGTTTGAGATTGTCAAAGCAGACCAACGAGGCTGTACTGCAGCCATGTACCATTCCACCAAAACCCCACCCCACCCCACCGCTGTCCCCAAGATGGCCTGCGATTTGCTATGCCTTGGATGCAGATGCTCCTGATGACTCAGAACAATATCACAGTTTCTATAACAGCCGTGTAACAGAATGCTCAACTGTCATCAACATACCTGGGGTGCGGGCCAGTGAGAACCTGCTAATTAGATGCTTCAGAGCATCTAGGGGGCTCCTACACACAGGCCGGAAACCTGAAGTTGCAGCCTGCGGTGCGAGGCACATGGTTCCTCAAACCAGTGCCACACAAGTTAAGAAAAACACTACGGCTGCTGGCAGCAGGGCCTGCATTTATACACGTGTGGATTCCCTGAGCTTTCTACCATGCCAGGGGGCTCTACAGATGTTATATTTTAACACATCTTCAAACAATTCAATTCTGCAGAACAGTGGAGAGAAAAATAAAACTGATATTCACCTGCTAATAAATAATTCTTCCTCTTTAATACCTCTGTACCTGGGAAGTTGACCCAGTCTATCCTAGGGTACAACAAGATTGTCAGTCTGCTAATAGCCAATTAAAACCCGTTTAGAAAAGAGATTTGTCCCTGAACAAAGTTCATTATAAAGTCGCAAAATTAAAGCTCGCTACATCAACCCACTTCAGCCACCATACACAGACAAACAGATAAACTCACACAGCTCATCTGTCCAAAAAAGGGCTTTACTGCTACTCAGTCTGCAAGACAATAACACAGCCAACATCTTGTACATGGCCAGTTTTATTAATGTCATTATTGCCCAAACATGTATCACAAAAAAAAACAAAAAGCGTTGCAACATACTATTAATCACAAAGATAACGTGTGATAAATTATTTTTAGTGTTAGATTCATTCCTAGTTCAGAAGGGAGGCGAGCCAGTCTGCCCACAGATTATTCACAGAGTGAATAATCACAAAGGTCTATTCTCTCTGAGCAACAAATAAAACCTCACACCACCTCAATTAAATCCTCTGTATCTTAAGCAAAAAATTCTAAATCCCAGGATGTGAAATTATTTATTGAAGGTTAGAAAAGTCAGACCAAAGAGTGGACTGAAGTGTTCCTGAATTCTACAGGTCACACACAAAAAGGACGATACAGTCTATCGGTTTACTGTGAGAACCACAAACTCCCAAATGAAATATACATTTTGCAGTTTCGCTTCCCTATGCGACAGCAGCAGCAGAGTGCAGGGTAGTCCAGAGCAAACACTGGGCAGGTGGGTTAACACTGTTTCCAACAGACTGCCATGAGTCCAGGCTCACATCTACTGTCATCAAATACACTACGTCCATTTAAAATGTGACTGATTTCATTCTGTGTGTACATTTCAAACTGCAAACAACTAAGGTGATTTAGTAAAGCTAGAGCTACCTTTGTACTCACAAAAAAATCACCTTAAATTCATAGTCATATTTACTAGTAAATCATCAGGTAACACTTGCTAACTGATATTAACTGTCTTCAGGAGCAAACACCTGCTATAAAAAGAGTCAACAGCCTTCAGCCACAGCTGCAAACACTATCTGGGGATTTTCAGTTATAGAGCTACCTGTAGCTACAGCTAAAGTCAGAAGGCAGTACAAGGGACAGACAAGGACAAATATACAATCACCACATCACTGATTTATTTTAGTGCTGCATTTGATACCATTGATCATTCTATTCTGATAAACCAGCTTCAAAGTGTCATGGGCCTTCATGGAACTGTTCTAAGGTTTCACTCTTACCTCACAAACTGTTACTATTATGTTCAAATGTCAAATAACAGCACACCCTCATCCATGTCACAACTTAGATACGGAATACCACAGGGATCTGTGCTGGGCCCGGTACTCTTCTCCAGTTACGTTTAGATAATATTATACTCAAGTATAATATAAACGATCATGCCTATGCTGATACTCAGTTAAACCTAATAACAATGCATCAGCTAACACTTTAGTTAAATGTCTCATGAACAGAATAATTAAATTCTCTCCATCTCACTGTGGTTCAAACCACTGTGCTGACCTAATTCTGATGAATAGATTACTGGACTGTTTAACCAAGACATCCAATTTACAAAAACACTATAACGTTATGCTGCTACACTGCAGACAGTCTTGAAAAAGTTAATTTCCTACTTTAAATCCATAACAAAATGGACTGAAATGTCATGACATTACCACAAATCATGAAGGTACCATTCACAGAAAATTGCAGTGTGCACTGCCTTTTTTTTTTTTCTTGGGCAGCAATACAGAATTTCTACTTGACTGGTGCACAGTCAACGTTCATCATTTAAACAGCTACACGAGTACAACAACTGATCCGTTTTCCAAGACTGGGACAAGCTCACCAATGCCTAGTGGTGAGCGTGACTTACTGCTTCACTACCTCCTGCTTACACATGTTGTCCAAATTAATATGCGGTCTTCTACAAATAGGGTTCATTTCTTTGTGCGAATACGTTTCGATAGCAACCCTCTTTGCCTAGACTAAGCCAAGACAAGCCCTGAAAACAGAGCTCAATGAATACAAAGTCCACAATTGTGCACATACAATGCAGCCTACTCATCTCATCATCCAAGAGCACAGAATAACCTCCAGAGGTTAACCTAAAGCATTGGGCTTCATAATTCCAGTAGCCACACACGCTAAAGCAGTGCACATAAGACACATGTCAAATGGTCCAAAGTTACAGCAGTCAAACGTAATAAACCTGAAGATAACAGCACTGCTCTCCAGGTTAGGACACAACACAAAATTTATATGGTCATCTTCTCAATTTATTGCATTCAATAAACTTTATGGGAAGACCACAGTTATTTAAACATTCTGCGCACAGACACAGAACAGAGAAGAAACAAACATCAAATCTCAGAGGCTTTGTCTTGATGACAAGCTTTATCGATTCAATCTACAAATACACACAAATAGGCAAGAAAATGGTGAGGCGAATAATCGGAAAACAAAACCACTGTCAACAACTGCCCCCACCAGATTAAAATGGCCAGGTTCCAATGACACATGGATCCCATTTCTTTGGATAACCTAAATCAACAATAAATTGTACAGCCAGATGCTGAGTGGGGTTCTAAGAAGAGTCAGCCGGACAACACTGTCATGGACTGACCGCCTCTGTTCACAGAGATACTAATAAACTCCATTGCTTCATGACATACTGCCTTTGAGCCTCATTGAGTATTTGTCAGAATTAATCATTTTTTTCCAGTACAGTAATGATCGTACTAGAAGCACGTTCAGTTCAGTCCTCAATGCTGCTGACCTCTGTTTCTCTATACAGTCTCCATAGCTCACTGTAATGAATGCTGCTGAGGCATGCTGTACATGCCAATATAACTGATGTTTTGCTATGGGAGTACTAGTGTTCGTAGTATTTACTAACCACTCTGCAATCTTTCTTTGTGCACGTGTGTGTCTGGTGCCAGCCTGGGCACCACCTGAGCTGGATGCCTTGTTAAAGCTGCTGACACTTAGTGTACCGACTTGGATGAAGCCTGCGCTTGAGTGACACCACAAGCCTGTTGAGGGTTACTTCAACACCAGGAGCAAATGAGGACTAAAGAGTGCTATTTACATTCATACTCTCAATAAATACTTGTTTATTCTGTAATGTTAGCATGCCCAGGAGGGGCTGGGCAGCCAGTCAATTTTTAACTTCATATTGTGGAGTATTTTACTCCTCTCCTCCGCTGTTGTTTGGCTTTATTCGTATTTATTTGTATTGCTGTTCTGATCTGCAGCTTCTTCTTTAAAGCACTTTGAGGCACACTGTTGTAAAAGGCACTATATAAAAAATTGATTTGATTCAATTCAGTTTATCTGCTTAAGGGGTCAACAACTCACTGGCAACAGAATCAACATTACAACTAAAACATTTAGCGGGAAAACCCGGAGGATACATACGACAGACTCCAGGTAAAAATCCATGCCAAAGTCTGTCAGCAGCTGTAATGCTCCATCACGTTATGCACTAAATATGAAATAGGAAAGACAAATAATGTCCCACAAAGAAAGCCGACTAAGAAAGGACACACTTTACCTGGGAAACCTCACCTGTTTACTGAGAGACACAAGAGAGAGATACTTTATAGAGGCAACATCTCATAAGAAGAAACACTGGCCTACAACACTATTCAGGTATGTAATGGTGACCTTTACACTAGTTTTCCTCAGGGCAGTAGCTTGTAATTACTTGTGTACTCAAATAAAAATGCACCGCACTTGTGTTGGAGCGGCTCTGTGGCTCTTACTGTTCACAAATACTGCTCAAAAGCTTTCCAAATGTTTACATTTCGATTATTCATTTTTTTTGTACACAGTGCACCTAACAACCCTCATTCATCTGTCAATCAACTCACTCTTCAAAGTTATTATATTAAATTTTCTTTCAAATATTTACATACACGAACACTTAAGAATGCTGTATTATGAAACGACTAAAACGAGAATTCATGCAATATCTCTGAAGTAGGGGCATAAGCCCAAATTCATACTTCTTTAATGGCAAGTTAACAGAAAATATGGCCACCAAAGTTAACATGGCTAAAAATCTTAAAATCTTTTAGCGTTATGAACAAGGGGCACATCAGATACATTAGTATTAGTTTCTTCAGACAATCACTGCCAACTACACAGTACTGTACTTTATAGCACTGTACTACAGTGCACTGTTAAATACTACTAACAGAAGTCGAGTTTTATGGCGAAGTTATTCATCTTAGTGCGACATCTAGCTCCACTAACCGTGTCTGAAGGCCTTTCCTGCAACGTGCTTTTGTCCGTTGGTGTCTTCTATACAAAAGGAGAAAAAGCAACAGATTTTGTATTTTTAAACGGTTACTTATAACCGTCACGTGCTATGTTAGGGCCACAACTGTCGCGAGGTAAAGTGATTTATTACTGCTAATGTTAGCACGAGCGCTCAAAGAAGACAAAAACGTAGTTTTGAATGTAGTTGCAGTTTAGCAAAGCTGTATTAACACCACCACCGAATAAATTTGTTCGTACTTAAATCTACAAGCGGATACTTATTTTGTCATTTTGAAAGTACATTTTATCTGCGTACTCTCTTAAATAGTTTTAACCCCACCTTGTATGTCCTTTATTGATGGCTCTCAATTCAACACTGCCGCGATATTGTGCTAGAGCGGATATTTCACTGTTTAATTAGGTCGTTAATAAAGAGGTGTAATCCAGGTGTATAAACTTATTTTGCAGTGTCTTTCATTAATATAGCTTGGTTGATTTTCTTTTCCCACTAAAAATGAGAAGAAACCTATTGCGTACTAAATGTTGTACAGAAGCGTTTGATAAAACCAGTTTCTCGGGATTTAAATTTTTATGACAAGATGTCGATAAAGAAACACCACTTTAAGTTTTTCCACTTGCCTTCCACTTTATACTCACTTGCTGTTATTGGCAAAACCTCAGCAGATTATTGCAATCGAATACAAGGCAGCGACAGCAATACCACTGAACGGATAGAATAAGCATAAAGTCAAATTAGCTATATACGTTTCCAAACAGGAAAACTGGCGTTTCTAAAATATATTGTCTAATACACATTTATTTTTAAAGATTTACACATATGCTTATTACGTTGGTAACGTTTTCCATTTCGTTTATTTTTTAATTATTCGTGCTTCATAATTTTGTTTTTAATTATTATTTTTCAATTCACAATATCCCTTACGATATACATTAAAAGTGTTTAGTACTCTTCCTAAAATTAACTTTATTGATTTTCTGCTTTGTGTATAAACACTATGAGCCAGTTTCACGGACAAGCTTTAGGGTAAACCAGGAGTAGGCCTTAATCTGTTACATCTTACTACATTTAAGTAGCATTTATAAACGTGGCTTAATAAATGTGAGACTATGCAGTCCTGGAGTACGATAAACTAAATGAGAACAGATGAGTTAAGCCTTATTAGTTGAAGCATGAGCACATGTTTTTGGTCTAATCATCATCATCATCATCATCATCTTCTTCTTCTTTCTTCTTCTTCCTCTTCTTCCAGCTGCTCCCTTTAGGGGTCGCCACAGCAGGTCATCCTTTTCCACACCAACCTGTTGGTCTAATGGTGCTCATAAAGACCTGGCATGAAATCGAAAAGACCATGTACTGGTGTGAATGTTGAGGCAAAACAATGGCAGATTTAAAAAGTATTCGCAAAAAAAAATTTTTAGAGAGTATGAAAACACATTACTAAAATGAATTGTATCCAGCCATCCAATTACTGAAAGTAAAAATCATCCTATTGGTACTGAGCAAAATAAAAATAAGAAGTTGGGCTGCAATTTCCAGTGAATACAAAGCAAATGAAAATGTAACTGGAAGAACTATACAACAACTAAGATACCTTTATTATTATCTGTTTCACATTTCTCATATTCATATGTCTGTGACAAATAAATGCATTAAAAACAGACAAAGCAGAGAGCAGAAAAGAGCGATTTAATACTGGTGGTGCACCACAAAAAAAAAAATAAGACTGGTGAATTGAGTGACTTGCATTCTGGAATAACAATACTAGCTACCTCTGCATGTGTAATACCCCTGTTTGTCATGACCCTTGTGTACCCTAGATGTCACCCTTTCTTCTGCCCCCTTGGACATTTGACAAAATCTTATATGACGTCAGTTTTGCAGTTAAAAAGTAAAGTTGTTTACTGACTTAAAAACTACAATACCATTTAAACGGATGGTGTCCACTGTTTTGGAACGAAATCCTGTTAATTGTCAGTTGTTAATTGCCTCGAATAAGGGGGCCTTTAGTTCTCTTCTCTTTCCTGTTACCCTCAGCCTACAGTTTGTCATTTAGACCATAAGAAAACCTTGTTTAGCAATCAAGATGTGTTTATGGTTGCCTACGTCACTGTCCTGTTATTTACAGGTTTTTTTTTCCAAAACTGAAACTAAAAAAAAACTTTGCAAATAAGCTCATTTGCGATCTGCACATGAGCAAATAATTTGCTGCATTATGACTCTAGTTAATGAGCCAATTAGATGTCTGCCTCCCACTCATATCAGCATTGCTGCGATCAGCAGTTGAACATCACTTGAACTTTACATGCCTCAGAATGCAATCTTTTTTCCTGCCATTTTAATTTGTACATTTAAAGAGCACATACATGAAAACTGTGACTTTGTTTTTTTTTAGAGGTATGGTAATTACTCCATGGATTGGTATCTTTGCTATCAGTCAGCACGCACCCACTGACCTTGTCATTTTCCAGTCTAGGTGCAATATGACTGCAGCTGTCAAGTCCAGGTGCTGCTGACAAGAGGAGCCAATCAAGCCTGACGTCACTGAAGTGCAAAATGGAAATTCCGCTGCTGGAGATGTGATCACTCTTGTTATGTATGTACATGTGCAATGTTGAGAACTCCTCTCTGTCCTGTCCATGACAGGAATTAACGTGAGGGTGTAACAGAATTCTGACCACTGCAGACCCTAAGTGTAGAAGGTAAATTCACTGCACTTGTGCCACTGCGAGCCATGCAGTTTTCTTGCAGCTACATGTCCACCTTTCAGCTCTTCACTTGGAGGCTTAGTGAGTTCCTCACACCATCAGTCACCTGCAGTTAACTGCATGTTAATACAGTTTCTCACGCCCTCTCGAAATGGGCTCACAACCCTTTTGACCTCACATCAGTAAATTCATCAATCCCCAAATGATGAATTTTTTATTGATATGAACAGATGAACACAGTTTTATATATTGGTGGATCACCCTCAAATGCTACCACCTACATAAGGCAATATTTGAAAATGTTTTAGATCTGCATTTTTTAGTATCAGTATGTAATTTCTATACAATTTATATATACTCATAGAGTATATTGCTGAGTGAAGTTAATATGTGTGATAAGTTACTGACAGTTCTGCATTTTCTGAATTTTCTAATTTGCATATTTGTATTTTGCATCTGACTTTGCTTTTTATTTTACTGTGAATTGAGTGTGTATAAAGTGTAGATTGCATTAGAGTTATTTGTTTAATTTTCCTAATATATTACATTGCTTAGTCATTTGGCTCAAAAAAACACTTGTCTCAAGAAAGATCAGAGATAACTGTCAGTCATCTGGTACCAAATATGTGAAAAGTAATTATTTTTCAAATTTTTGTTTTTAACTGTGGAAAAATGAGTACAGAATTTCATTTTTTCTTTTATTTTTCCAGTTTGGCTGGAGCTGGATCTAGAACTCATAGCCATCAGAAGCTGACTTCCCATATGCATCTAAGCTCCACAGAAAGTATGTTCTGCTCTCAGAAATGATGACGCTTTGAACATCCTGTTCTAATATATTTGCCAAATCACTCTCGGACAGCCCCCTCACATATTCATTAGCGAGCCACGCATGACCTTTGATCTCAATATGTTGCTTAGAGGAACAGTGTCAGTTTCCAGCCACTTGCAGAATAGTACTTTTAAATATCCTCTCAGAGGGCTGTAAACTGAATATATATTGCTGCATGAAGGCTGATATAAAGAATGAAAAAGGTATCTGATCATGAGCGTCACCTTTGTGAGGCCTACAAGTAGGCTTGCAAAATGCTAATATTGTATATTCATTTAGATAAACAAATCTGAAATGGGCCTACATTTTTTTCTGTGAGTGATATATAATAAACAAGTTAAAGGTCCTCGAGGTGACAAATGGAAGTCCAGAGTCACTGCTGTACACCGCATGTATTCTAGACCTAAGAGTTAAAAAGCGTACATGATATGAGGTTTTTGATTTTTGGCTGGATTTTTTTAGGCTTTCAGCTCCAACTACCCATAAATGTGAATATGCATGGCCAAGATCTGCAAAGTTGCCTAATAATCTCTCTTTACCTCCCTGCCCAAGTACAGACAAAAATAGCTACCTCTTCTCTGCATATTTGGAAATGCGTGTGTCATATCAGAACTCCGTCTGACGTCAGGGCTCATCAGTAAATCCTCCTCTTTGAAACGGGGACTCGCAGCTGAGAGTATTTATGGTAACCTGAGCAAAGTTGTCTCAGTGCTTATGATATGGAAACATGGAATGCACCAGTCACATTGTGTTGGACAGCAAAGTTAGCAAGCGAAATGAAGTGTAACAGCAAATGTGAAACTCATCTGTGAATTTTTTTAGACACTGAACTGCAAATTTAATATTACAAAATTACATGTATTTCAAGACCAACCTTCCCTGTTAGAAATTATATATCACCTTTCTAAGTTGGTACTTTTTTGTTGTTGTAGACGGCAGGCACATTGCTTGGGAAACAAGGCGAATGGATGTATTTATTTTGGCATTATGCTGCAAACTTCCTAAATCATCTCTTGTGATCTGAAGATGCTTGATGGTAGCTGGTAGCCACAAAAAATAGAGGTCAATATTGATGCAAGAAAGATGAAGATAGATCAGTTTAGTAGAGAGTGAATAATAATGGATTTATCTGTACTACAAAGTCACATATTTAGGTATGGAGTAAGTCCTTAAAGTGATTTAATGCTACTAAAATGAAAGATATTTAACACTTAATATTTAATTGAAAACAAACCATTGTCATTTATATTATGTATAATACATACATGTAGGCAATTTAACATTAGTTACTGTGTACTTTAAACAGTCGCAAATAAGGAACCTAACACACTGTTTATAACATTGTGCCAATAAATTTGGTTATATCAAGTGTTTCAGACTTGTTATGAAATGTCAGATGTATTTCATATTTTTCAGAAAAAAAGTATCTTTTTCACATTTACTTCTGAGCAAAATGGGGAAAACTAAATAAACCCAAAAAGAACATATATAACTATCTAAAACACTGGCTGCAATGCTTGATTGCTACAAATTCTTATGTTGTCTCTTGCCAGAATAAAAGCCCAGTGTTCACCCCCCACCTAGGGATTAAGTGTGCATGGAAGAATAATAAAGGACTATAATTGTACTGGCACATCAACAAAAAAGGATGCAGAAACTCTTTTTAGCTAACAGGGATCATGACACAGATTCTGGTCCTTGTGGCCAGTAACAGTACTTACTGGCAGAATAAAACAAGTCATTAACCATTTTATCTTTATTTGTAAAACTTGTCATCTTTTACATCCAAAATTTAAGAGGCTCCTTAATGTATGGGCACAAATCGTATTGCGCTTTTTCCTTGTTCTAGAAATATTGGCACCAATTAATATACTGTATGATTGGAATAATCTCACAAAGAGTACATATATATATAGAAATTTTAAAGTTTATTTTACGTGTATTTATACTTTAATTGTTAATTGCTTCGGCCCATGCATGGCATTGCACATTTTATTTCAAGTCATACCAAAACCAGGTGATACTTGGAACAGACAGCCAAAGACATCCTGAAGATAACATCTGAGATACATAATTCACACTTTTTCTCCAGTGAAAATAATACTATTCCCAGCTCTGTTCTAATTTCAAAATCAACATCCAGAACTTACATATATTGGATACACGCAATGGTGAGCCCGCTCACATTAAATAATTCACATTACTTCCTGCGTTCATTTTCATCAGTTTATTTACAAGCAGTGGAAAACAAGCCACAAACACTTTGCACTGTGGAGAAACGACCGGAGAGAAAAACTGAAAAATAAACTGTAGCACTGGGAAGGAGAAGCAAGAACGGCAAAACATCCCAGACACATAACAAAACATTTCACTGAAGTATTAAAGACAATTTATGAGTTGATAAAACAAACCTCTGATTACAGGTCAAAGCTTTAGTTTTTTTTTCTTTCAGAAATCCAATTAAATATATAAAGTTTTTCTAAAATCATTTCATTCTCATTTAGCAAATATAAGGTAGTAACTAAGTGTATATTTTTATATACTGTTTTTTTTATATACCGGTAGCTTGTCTCAATTAAAAGTGTAAGAAAACAGGACATAAATAAATAGAATAGAGCACATCTGTTGTATACCAACAGCCACATCATTTTAATGTTGATGTGTCCTCCTTTTCCACAGTTCTGGAGACTCCACCACATCCAGTTTTCAATAGTACAGAGTACATAGTGTCTTTGGTGCTCAAGAGGGACCAGGCACCCTCACCCAATAAAACACTTTCAGATTCTGGTTTAAAATTTTACACATACAAGACATTAGTTTTGAAGATATGCCAGCTAAATAAGCACATGATTGTAAGTACAACAAGGAGCTACAGCAGTGTTTCCTGACTGCCAACTTTTACAAGGCATCATTGTCTTTAATGTAACTTAGAGATAGCATCTATTCAGCTGACATTCACAGTCTGTGCTGACAGTGAGAAATTCAAAATAAATTTATCAGTACTTTAACATGTCAGTGTACAGCCCAGGCCTCCCCTAGTTCACATGAGACAGATACACCAATTCCAGGAAAAGAAAGGTACCATTCACACATTCAAATATCATTTGTTTTGTTACACAATTGCTCCTGAACATGGGAAAAGAATCCATGGCAACAAATGTCAGAGCTTCGAATGCTGTGATCATCTGTTAAGAAACATTTCACTAACTATCCGTAAATGGACCTCATCTTGTCATTCTGAGATGGTGTAAGTATCCACATCATGATCCACTCAGTTTTAGTTCAGTAAGAGGGGCGCAATCAGTGGTGTGACAGCTATATCAGAGGAGCCTTGTGCCGTACAAACAAAAACACGTAAACAAGAAAACACATCCATAAGAAACAGAACAATCGTTCACGAATGTTGCACTGTGCTATTATTATATTATTTGGTTTATGACCACATTGCTGTGCTATACTTTTAAAAATGCAATTCATTGAGAGATGGATGCTATAATATTTTCTCTAAGTAACCTTCTTAAAAAAGCAGAAGGAATCAGTTTTGCTTCAAACCTATTGATGTATACATAGAAAAGTTTCAATAAAAAAAAAAAAAATCTTTTTTTAATTTAGATTAAATGTCTATGCAATGGACAACCTTGCAGGATACTTTCTTAAGAATAAAAGAACATAATAAATAAGAACAATGCAATGCTAAGTGTTCATTTTTTTAAATACTTAAACAGAAGCCCAGCGTTATTCTTGATGCATTTTCCAAAGCTGGTCTGCATTGGTGTTCTTGTGGTTTCTATTTTGCAAATTGGTTAACGAAACCTTGTTCAAATGCAACTATTGATCAGTTTAACAAACGCTTTGTTATAATTTAGCATAGTCCTGTTTTTTTTTGTAAGACATGCAGGCACTGGTTAAAGTCTATTTTTATTTGTCACATATCCATTTTATTTGTCTCGGTATCCATTAAATTCCTGTCTCAATACCCGCAAGAGAATCTTCTTTGGAGGCTATGCACAACATACCTTGCGATGGACATTTTTGGTGGCATCTTTTTAAAAGAATGTGCCTTTGGTGTTCTTGCAGAGGATCTTCTTGAAAGCCCTGCGGAAGTCTTTGTTAAATATGGTGTAAATGACAGGATTGAGGCAGCTGTTGCAGTAGCCAATCCAGAAGAAGAATGTGAATATGGGCTTTGGGAGTTCACAGGCTTTGGGGCAAACTGCCTGCAGGCTATAGGAGAAGAAGAATGGAAACCAGCAGACCACAAACACCCCAATCACCACCGCTAGCACAAAGGTGAATCGCTTCTCACGGTTCACTATGGCTTTGTTGCGTGCAGATTCTGCTGTGCCTTCCTGCTTAGACTTCCAGCCAACCAACACTGCCCCCTTGGATGTGGCAATCATGTCCCTGTACTTCTGCACTGAGGATGGAGAGTGGAGCCCAGAACAGGTCAACTCCTCAGCTGTGGAGCCCCTGTGACCCTCGTCTCCGGGTCCCGCATCCGTGTCTGACTCGGAGCTGTAACTATCACCGTTGGTATCGACCCGTTTCTTTCGCAGTGCATCTGTCTTCTTGTTTTCTGTTGGTCTATCAACTTTCACTGGCGGATGCGTAGATGAAAGTGAAGGGGCCAGCGTCATGTGGAGGGGTCCCGGTGGCGAGGTCATGATGGTAGGGGTAGCTGAAGGTGACGGGGGCTGCAGTAGACTGTGGGCATTCAAGGATCTCTTGGATTGGCTTGGGGATGGTGGCAGTGGCACAGTGAGGCTGGGGGGCCCAAATGTGCAACTCTTCTGAGAAGGGGCAGGGCTGCCATCGCTGCCTCCATTTTGCTGGCCCTGAACATGCACCTTCTGAGGGACGGGCGCAGCAGCCACACACTCCTGCTGTTGTTTTCCCAGAGGGCATCGTGTGTGCTGCTTGGCAATCTGGTAAATGCGAATGTACACCAGAATCATGATGAGACAGGGGGCAAAGAATGAACCGATAGTGGAGTACAGGATGTACCACCTGTCATTGTTGAGCTCGCATTTTGGCATGCTGCTGCCAGCTTCTCCGCCTTTGCTTTTGTTCATGGAGAGTAGAGGTGGGAAGGAAATAACTGCAGAGATCAGCCACACTACCAGAATGGCTCCTTTAATCCGTTCGGGCGTGCGCTGGGCACTGTAGACAACTGCGCGGGATATGGACAGGTATCGGTCCAGGCTAATGGCACACAAGTGCACAATGGACGAGGTGCAGAAAAGCACGTCTAGTGCTAAGTGTATCTCACACCACAAGGAGCGGAAGTACCAGTAGCCCATTAGTTCTTTGGCAAGGGAGAAGGGAACGATGAGGGTGGCTACCAGGATGTCTGCTGCTGCCAAGGACACCAAGAACAGGTTCTGGGGGCCCCGGAGAGAGCGGCTAGTCAGAACAGCTATGATGACCAGGATATTGCCTACAATGGTGAAGAGCACCATCAACGTGATAGCAGTGGCAAAGGCAGCGGTGGCCTCGGGGGAGTATGGAGGTGCTATCAGCAAAGTCTGGTTGCAGAGGGGAGTGGCACCAACGAATCCCTCAGCACTACCGTTCCTGCCACCCTGTTCTGTGCCCTTTTGGCAAGCACCATCTACTCCGGCAGCCATGAGAGTAGGTAGTCAATGATGTTCAGGGCAAGTGTAGCACACACTGACAAAACAGAAGTTACAAAACATATTTATGTTACTAAACCCTTTAAGTCACCAGTCCCTTTTCGTCTAACAAGACAAGAAAAAAAAATCTGTGCCTTCTCACCCAGCCAGTCTTCAACTTAGAAAAAACAACTAAACTTTTATACGGTGCTTTTTTTTAAATACGCATTTCTGCATTATAATAATTTGTCTACAGCTAAAATCAAATTATGTGTTGATGCGATTGTGCGCTGTTTCACTGTTTGTTTAATAAAACAGCTATTTATTCTTTCATCGGACTAAATCCAATCTGTTAATACAGATTTATATTAAACTGGGCATTTGTTTTTACTTTCACCCAACTTAATTCAAACTTAAAGACTGTCTAACACTCACAGACCTAAAAAGTTAGCCACATTGCCTACAAAGCCATTTTAGTAAAAAAATTAAAATAACAATAACGATATTGTGTTCTTGTGATCAAAGGACTCACCGTAATACTGGTATGGATATGCGCGGCGTGTTCATATACTGTAATCTTGTTTAGACTACAAAAAAAATCTAAGAATAAGACGTTTATTAATAATTCCCTTAAAATGTCGTTCCAAAGTTAATTCAGTTAAAAATCAAATATTATTTTAGACATATTAAAAATAAGAATATTTCAGGCCAGACAAAAAATATATTTTAAACGGCCTTAGGTGGCCGATTCTTCTGTAATTAGGTAAATTGAACGGATTTTTTAAAAGTAAAATAACTCGTCAATCAGTTCATTTGCTGCATCCTTGTGGTCGATCACATCACTGTCCGGAAATGTTCACTTGTTTTCGTATTGCCGGCGATAATCAGACTAAGTCACAAATCATGTGAAAATCAACAGCTAATTGTTCATGGAGTATCCAAGTCAGGAAGTATTTCAAAAAATATTCTTTTGGGTTCCATTTGTGCTTTCCAAACTCAACTGTAGCTCCTCTACATCGTTGTCTGCTGTTCAGTGCGTGGTACTGCTTTCCCGGTCACTGGTCCAGCTGTTCTGCGCTGCAGCGCGCGGGACTCCGCCCGACTTCAGTAGAATCGCGTCTTCCACCCAGGCTTTTTACAGCTGGAGTGATGTCAAGCCTGGCGTCACGAGGTAAAACCGCCTCCCCTCCCACTGGCCATCATTTAACTTAAGCAAAACTCAAAATAAAAAATGCTTGACGTTCAGGAAATGATAAATGTTTAGAATACACTGTTAACTGCGTTACTGGCAGTTTTAGTTGCCAGTAAGGGACCGTAAATAAATAATCTTGAGATGTAAAACACTTCATTGTAATTTTACAATACAGAAATGCAGTAACTATTGTAACTACACAGAATTCCATTGTTCATTAATTTTGTGGTTTTTACACCTAGAACACAGTAAACATTCAAAAAATACTGTAAATTTGCATGTCAAAACCACTGATAAACATCATATAAGTGTAACCTAAACACACAGATATGCCCAACAAAGTATAAACCACTTCTACAAGATTCCATTCTGCTATTGTGTTCCTAAAATCATCTTTTAATATAAAATATGATAAAATTCTTTCCTCATTATTAAATCAACTACATTTAAGGTGACATACAGTGCCTTTCAAATCCTACAGTCAATTTTTGTTTACGCTTACACCCTAAACACTTAAATCATAATGCTATTGTTCATACTGTTGTTATTGTTGTACTTTGAGAATTGCTCTTAGGTCAAACAATTAATGTTCAATCCACAACAAAGTACCACGTTAATCCCACATCATTTACACAGCAACCAGACTGTACACATCAATGGCAGTGTACATGCATTAAGCATTTATAACTGAAGGCCATCAAAAGCCTCAGAAAACCTCAGTCACACACAACTCAAAACAACTCTAAGAATATGCCTGTGCTTAAAGTAAAACTGCTTTTTATCCACACCTGACAGTTGTTAGGGCACTGTTGTACTCCCACAGAAGGCAGTTATGGAAAGAAAAGGTTACATTTAATGAAAACTTGGCAAAGACCAAGAGAAAAACTCCAAATGTACGAGCACCTACGACAAACAGCAACCCTACAAGGTAACTAAGGAAGACTCCTGATGTAAATGAAAACATAATAAGCCACAACCGAACACAATCATTTGGAAGGCAGAGTCAATCTAAAGGAAACAGGCATTGCCCATGTAAACCATAGTAGCCTGGTGGCCTTGTTATGTATGTGATTATACAATTTGTTTAATGTAGACAAACAAAAACAAGCAGCATTACAAAATAAAACAACCTTAAAGATGAAACCACAGGACAACAAAGAACAATGTTCTATGTACATACATTAAACTGAGTTTGTTAGTCACAGAGTGCAAGCAAAAATTACTTGTAACCAAAATACTAGAGGAGAGTGAACCCTGCACTTTTAACAGAACTTGTCAAACAGGGCGTTCTGATACGACTGTGCTGCCAACACCTCGCCCTGTGAAACCACATAATAAAAAAAAAAAAAAAAAAAAAAAAGCATTTCATACTGTTCTCAGTTTATTTTTGCCTGCTATGAAATAGGGTTCAGGT